>JAEAOA010001917.1:5757748-5972748 GCA_016746295.1 Potamilus streckersoni
ACTATGAAAGAAGAAAAGAGGAATATCAGGATTTTACAAATTTCACAATAGTTCCCATTTGTGGATCTAAGAAAAAGTAAGAGATAGACACTTTTGAGTTAATTATATACATTAAAGCATGCAATTTGTAATCTTTAAAAAATTATAGATGTTTTCTTGTTTAATTCATCAATTGATTTCATATGATTGATATTGCTTGCCCATTTTCTATTTTTCTTTTCTGTAACATCTTTACTTCGTAATCTTTACGTTATGAATATTGTTCGATTTATAAAACATTTGATCCTTTGTATGTTAAAGTCAATCACATTTTTAGTTTACTATCTGCTTTCAGCATTCATTTTCTTTCAAGCAGGCTCAAAAATCAGACAATGATATAACGCTTCGATGGAATTTAATGCATTACTGTAAAAACAATTTAGCCATCATTGCCTATTTTGAATTCGTTTCATACGAAGTAATTCTCAATCTGTTATTTTCTTCATGATTTACTTTTGAGATCTCCAGTTGCGACCAAAAACTTCTAACACCAGAAGTTAATGACTTTCATCAGCTATCTCCTCATTCAAGGTTTACAGAGTATTTTCAAGAAAATCTCAAAATTCTCTTTTGGATCTCTCCACAGAAAAATTTAAAGTACTCACAATAGATTTAACATATTTTAGCTCTGCAGGCAAAATGGGTACTAATGCTTAATTGAAGAATTTGAAAATATTTTTCTACATTGTCAAAGGACCTACCGATATATTTATTTCTACTCATGGCACGCTAATGTCCACAGGGATACGTGAATTTTTGGCGCGACCGTTTTGGCATAGAGCCCTTTGGTGCCGGTCATTATTGGCGTGCCAAAAGTAAGTGGGACTAATTACATGTCTGGACTTTCAGGTATAACATCAGGTTTAGTGACTGTGTGGTCGGATGAATTTGCACTAAATCCAAAATACTGTTAGTTTTTTATTTAAAGTATTCTTACTTTATTTTAATTTACTCTTTGGATGAGACGATGAACACGCAACAGTTAAGTTGCATTTTTGACAGTATATAATTCTGATTGACATTTTGAGTCATATGCGTTGCATTTATACGTAGCAATCGTACCTGTATTTCTCAGGTAGTCAGTTTTCTCTGAAGTCTCAGCAAAACTATTTTATTAGTATATTGAAAATAAATAACAGAAGGATTAACCGTCAAATTTTAAATGCTTTGATAAATTGACGTTTTATATATCCTTAAATGCATTAAAATAACAAGATTTTCTGCATTGAAATCATAAAAGTTTTTATTGCCAAATGTTATGTACTACTTTCATTGAGAAATGCTTTGAACATTTCTTGAATACTTTGATAAACTACGTTTTTAGGCTTTAAAAATAAATGTTTTTTATTTCTTGCCAACAATCTATTTACCATAACGAATTCGCCAATACGATTGCGCAAAAAACGAAAGTGCCAAAACGTCCTGCTGCGCCAAAACTGCGGCGCCGAAACGGTCGCGCTAAAACGACGGTGCCAAAAAGTCGTGCTTCGTGTCCACAGGCCTGAGCTCGTGTATCACTTGCTGACATCACATTGATGGGCAATTACATGCGTATATATCATGTACAAACAATGACCCACATCTTGACAAAAATATCAAAGCATATTTAAAAGTTAGTACCATTGCATCTGTTTCTGATTCACTATCAACTTTCAAAGAAGTAACGTTTCATACATTGCATATTGGAGATTCATGGTAAATAAACGCATATATATATATATATATATATATATATATATATATATATATATATATATATATATATATATATATATATATATATATATATATACATTGCAAAGGTAGTTTCTTTAAGGCCGTTAATATGAAGGCAAAATGAGATCCTAACAGTGCATCGATAAACAACTGCGGTACAATGCTAGTGTAAGAATAAAAATTTTCCTATCCATGCTGAAAGGCTACATAATCGTCATGATATGTGACAAATTACTTCAGAATCCATTTTGAAATTGATGAAAAATACAAATAGAAATTGCTTTATTTTATGACTATATTACAAAGAAGAAAATTATCAACTTACCGGCCAATACAACTTTAACGAATTTCAGACTATTCTCTCGCGTGTAGTTTAAAGGGTGTTTTGACACTACAAAATGAATGAAGGAGTGATCGGAAAGCGTAAAAGAAATCTTAGTGACGAAGTCTGCCAAAATATGATTTATTGTCAGAATTAGGTATCGACACACATATTAAGCAGTTTGAAGAAGCGGCACCGTTTTACATAAATGAGCAACACAATCCAGTATAACGTGGTAAAGCGAGTGTTAACAATTACTGCATTCATTACAATTTCATCTGTCTGGATTTTATTGATAAGCATTTCATCTGATTAGAGTTTGCTGATAAACATTTCATCTGCCTAGATTTCGTTGATAATAATTTCATCTTCCTTAATTTAGATAAACACTTTCAAACTTATATGGTTTTGTCTTAAATAAGATAACTTTTAACAAGGCATTTACTTTAAAATAGTTGAACATTAAAAAACAGTTAAATCAATCTAGTCTAAGATAACAGCAATTAACCCCCAGAGCCTAATGCCATTACACTATATTGAGAAATACTGAATATAAATTGGAGAAGATGTTAGAGTTTCTGATATATATATATATATATATATATATATATATATATATATATATATATATATATATTTATATATATATATATATATATATATATATATATATATATATATATATAAGTGAACTTCTTCACTATCTTGTATTTTATTTTGCTACAAATATTTCAATAAATATTTTACCTTTTCTGCTTCATTTAACTAGACATATTTGCCTATATGCCTGCTACTCATTCATAAATCTTAATCTTGAACAATTTAACCTTCTGAACTTTGGAATGTATTTTGATAAAAGTCAAATTAGTGACCAACTGTTTGGTCCTAATGATATTTTTTTCAAGAAGTTAAATTGAACACATCTCCTCATATATGCTACGTTTTACTTGCCCCGGCACTATGAAACGTGCATCCAGTCAATGGTGCGACAATGACCTTTCAATCCTTTGAGGTTATGTCAACAATAGAGATTAGGCCTTACCCTCTAATCGGTTCAAGGTTCTAAAAAGACCGCGTCCGTACAATTTTCAATACTTAAGTTGTGAGTGGCTTCTATACTAGTCATGTAATTCTTAATTTTCAACAGGATGTGGCTTATTATTTTAAAACGTATTTCTTTTCGGGTTACATTTCATTAAAAACATGCAAGCCATTGATTGGAATTGTTTACACAAATTAGGTACGGTTCAATACTTTATATTCTTTCTAAATTTGTTTCTTAGTTTTTAAATTTTCAAATTTGTAGTTTAGAGTTTTAAATCTATAAAAAATATCCTGTATATGAGAGTTAGAAATACCAATAGTAAATCAAATAATATATATATATATATATATATATATATATATATATATATATATATATATATATATATATATATATATATATCGATATATATATAGATATATATATATATATATATATATATATATATATATATATATATATATATATATATATATATATATATATATATCTAGATATATATATATATATAGCTATATATAGATATATATATAGATATATATATAAATATATATAAATATATATATATATATATATATATATATATATATATATATATATATATAGATATATAGAGATATATATATAGATATATATAGATATATATATAGATATATATATATATATATATATATATATATATATATATATATATATATATATATATATATATATATATATATATATATATAGATAGATAGATAGATATATATATATATATATATATATATATATATATATATATATATATATATATATATATATATATATATATATATATATATATATATTCGTGCTAACAGTGTAGATTTTGCTAACAGATACAGAGAAACCGAGCAATTGACATCGAAATATTCAATACGTTTCGCAGACACTTTCAAACGTATTTATGAAAGCATGGGTAGCAAACATAGCCGCGGCTTCTGCAGGTTAATCCTGGCAAAAATTTCTCGGAGAAGGTGCTTTGTTGTTTGCGAATCACATTGTACAAGCAGGTATGGACATGATATAATTCAATGCGATCAAGCCATTGAGGAATGATTTGAACGCACACTTTCGAAACGATTCTTCGGTTATCAGCAAGTGAAGAATAGTTGATTCATCGCTAGATCATAGCAGCATTAGATAATGCAATTACACGTTTAATCGGTCGCAGTCGAAAAGGCAGATCTGCGGTAGCAGCCATCCGCGTCGAGAACAACCTAACTAGTTATCTGTATAAACTGGGGTAATTAGAAGGAGGGCAACATCGTGTTGCTGACTCGGTGTCATCCACCAATATGTTTACGATATCAGACCGAATCGATATTTCGGCTTATCCAACGCGCTACAATCTTGTGTCAGGGTGAATAAAACCACATTTTTAAGCAGTGAAATCTCCAAGTAAGGTATTTGTGCTAGAGGAAGTACAAAATCGTTCCCAACAATTTACATTTACCGCCAAAATTTTATTTTCTTAAATCATTCAGAAACAGTTTTTTATCCACACGTAATGATCCGATGGCATTTGGTCTGAGCTACAGCAGGATGTCTTGCTCAACGACAAGAGATCAATGTTGAACAGCACGCTCCTCACGGCAGAAAGTAGAAATAGTCGAATCGGTTGAAGGCCTCTGTTATAAGTGAACACATTAACTGTGATTTCAGGCTTGAGTTGTCAAACTTACCAGTACCAGTAACATGTATTGGAAACCCAGTTCACCCATGCAACATTTGTATTTTTAAGGCCGATATGCATGATCTCATGCTCAATGTAGCACTCATAAGTTCTCCCGTGCAAAACACACAAAGTCCTTGTTTTTTACATTTGTTACTACTTGGAATATAACTTGACCCGCAAAGAGACCAACATGAACTTCCGCACAAGCGGAGAGTCAATTCAGAGCTTTCTCAGTGTAATCTTCAAACTTTCGGAGTATCGTTGCAAACTCTATATCGACTTTAATATCATAATGACATCATTTGCAACGTTCTAACGTCAGCTTTCCAACTCCTTCTTGGTTTTCGCGTTAGGAAGCGGCATATCAACAACAAGAATATTATTCACTTTATGTCAGGAGACGCACACGTTCAGCGACGCTGAAATAATTTTTGACTCGTTTATGAGCATTCGTAGCAGCCTTTATAGCAATAGTAATTGCGATAAAGCGGAAGTTTTCCTCATCAGAAACTTCTCGTGGGACTTTCGGCACGCCTGGCCCGTGAACGAAGTTTGAGGTGAAGCTGCACTACTATTGCAGGAAACTGTTTCCCTGTCAATTGCGGCTCCTTTGGAGAAAGTCCTAATAATGCAATAATTCCTGCCTTAGCTGCACCTCTCAGCGTTCTTCTTCCATGTTCTGTCTAAGATGATTCACAGTTAGCATGCTTGCATGTCAGCGAAATCAATTGTTTAATTAAAATTCTACCACAAAATTTTCTGTCATATCAATTTTTTAATTTCATCCTTTAAAAGGACAATCGCTTCAATCCTATATATTTTTCCGTGATGTCATCCTTGATTGTTTCTTTGACGAAAGCGTATGCTTTTGCTACATTCATGTATATATATATATATATATATATATATATATATATATATATATATATATATATATATATAGAGAGAGAGAGAGAGAGAGAGAGAGAGAGAGAGAGAGAGAGAGAGAGAGAGAGAGAGAGAGAGAGGGCGGAACCAGGAAAAGATAATCTAGATGATATTGTAAGAATTCCACAGAGACCACCAGATGACATACACTATATTAGTGTTGTAACAATTTGAACTTACGCTTTTGTAAATGAACATTCTTGCCCTTTCCAGGATCATAAAATCTGCTTGGAATTCTGGATAGATCTTCCATCAAGTCGGTTGCAGCCCAAATGAATTCAACTGATATGAGTATTACACCAGTTCGATTATGGCCAGGCTTTGTACGTTTGTATCCAAACTTATAAAACATATTTGTTTGTTTATCTCAGGCATAGCTTTTGCTCCATTGAATTTGAAAATGGCTTCTGAAAATTTCTGCTATTTGCAGTGCTTATTGATTTATTCGGCTAAATGCATCGGTTTGTTTCGCTCATGGAAAACTGGCATTGATTCCATGTTATATATCAAAGGCATTTTCTAATAGATTAAGCTGTTTGCTGTGATTACCATAGATCATCAGTGCGAATCCTTTTACTGAACGTTACAGAATCTTAGTTGTCTTAGCTGTATTCACTCACTGGCTACTTGATACATATTTTACATTGCCCAATATCAAGTTGGCTGTGTACTGACTAGGTACATTGATTATGTAATCAACATAATACATAGCTAATACTGATCGGTATTTTGAGTGATGTTAAAAAATTGTCTCAGATAAGCGGCTGGTTGTAACGATCCCAATCCCTGATTAGGGTCGGTTTGTGAGGAAGAAATCATCAGGTTAGCTTGCTCTCTATTGTTTGTGAAGGTGGTTGGAAAGTTAACATTATTGTCAAACCTGAACAATATTACTTTACAGTTAATCTTTTATCAAAGTATACGAAGCCGAAGATCATGTTTTCCAACGAATCTACCCCAATTTTACTAATTGGTATCGTCAGCGATTCAGCCCTCAAAGGAACATTTGCGCTGTAGAAAGGTCCGACTCTCCAGATTGGTTAAAACTGAACAAGCAGTTTTAAAGCGACTATAAACGATGCATTTCCAATAACTAAATGTTTCTTTGAAAGCCTATAGCCGCATTCCAGTAACTGCACATTTAGTTACTGTGTTATTAGAATAGAATATCTTCTTTTATAAGCCATAAAAGCACTCGGATATCGCTCATTTTTAGAGCAGATATATATTTTAAGAGATACACTGAGAATCGTGGTTTATTGATTTAAATTAGTATTACCATATAACCTATCACTGTGCAATTATTCAAAGATTTGGATATTATTAATACCTTTACATTTACCTTGAAAGATTCAAGGACATGTTTTTAGACTTAATGTTCTCTGCATTTACCTTGAATTCAAGTAAAAACATTAAGATTTTGATATAATGATTCTTCTGTGGTCTTAGCACAAAAACACATTCTATTTTTCATTAGGAATACTTCTGGAGCACGTCCGGATTACCTGCAATAGGTATAACATTTTAGGAGTTTTATTAATGCATATCATTCCGTAACTTGTTTTTTTTTTTCTTTAATTCTTTCACTTTGTATTTTAGGGAATTCAATGTATATTTTAAATTATACGATACGTTTGGTATTGCTCTTTTATGTTTCATAGTCTGAGCCCATGTGACATAATAACAGAAAGTTTCAAAGCTCTTTGGAATCCTGTGATGTGTTATACAATATCCCTATCGTTAAAACATACAGATCTTTATTTGATGTTTATGTCATCAACAGAGATGATGGGAACCAAATTTGCAGCCAGTTATTTTCTAAACTAATTTAATGTAGTCTATTTTGATTCATTATTTTTACCTCCTCTGGAAGACAACATCATTGACTTAATGAGACGAAATACTATATTAACTCCATTCAATAATTTGAGGTTACGAGGATCTAGATAAATGGTGTATAGAGACCGTTGATTGTATCTTCCTCATCAACGCAGACAGGGATTTCTTTTGCAATGTTTGATAACTTGTTTGCATCGAGAGTCATTTGGAAATGATCATAAACAAGAAGATGGTTTTGTGAAAGTTATAGTTATATCTTTTCTTCATTCGGAACGTAGTTTGCGTCAATAGCAAAATGACAGTACATTAGATTATTGGAAGTCATTTTTGACTCCACAACGTTGTCAACTATGTAAATACGTTCATGCTTAATACTGATTGTTTGTTTGTATTTGAGTTCGAGAAGCTTTTTCTTATTCCTAATGTTATGAAACCTGTTAAATTTTGAAAACAGAAACTGTGTTATTTCTAATTTAAACGAAATGGCATAGTCATGTTTCTTTTCCACATTTCCCTCCAGCAATCGATGATATGGTTTTATTCACATAGGTGTACCGAATCAAAGGGATGTTTTCCATCACGTGCAAACTTTGCCATATAAAGCAGCATGTTTGCCAAATTTTTCCTCTGTCCTAACTCGTGTACTACTGCGTCTACATTTTATCCGATTGTTTCACAACTTGCCTCTCTTTGTGACGTAACTTTTCCCATGCTAAATTCCAGCAGAGCCCCATAAACTTTTGACTCTTTAAAGTCATACACTTTTGACCGTTTTCTTTCAACGTTAAATTTTCGTAGACTCCTATACGTGCTAGACAATAATTGAAAAGTATGTGTTGGATTGTAGATGTGGATGTGATGTGATATGTTTGGATTGTTGCCAAAAATTGGATGTAATAAAGTACTAAAAACAACTGTGTTGGATAGAGTCTAGAAATGTTAACATAACATATCCCGTACGCCAACATACATTTTTCGACAATAATACGGCATGTTGTAGTCAGCATAACATTTTACCATGTCTCCATAAACACGTTTTCCCTATAAACACTTTCGCCCCCATATATACTTTTGTCCCTAATAACAATTTTATCCTGGTAAACATTTGTTCCTATAATCCTATTTAATGTTAAACTTATAGACAAATTTAACACAAGATTTCCCTTCCTTACAGTGACTAATATTAAGGTCTGCTATAACAATATTAGTATGTAAGCCAAACAGGTCAGCCACTTCTTACCCCCAATGTTAGACCATTCTACATAATTAGCATAGGACTTCTCGTTTGAGGCCATATTGTCCCCGCACGTTAACCTATTGTAGCCTCTATCATTATCGTTTTGAAACCCTGTGTCCTCATGCAAATCCATGTCGTGACCGCTCTCAGTGCTATCTGCTTAAATAAGCGATATAAACAATGGCATACGAATGGAAAATTTGACTCAGAAACACGAAATTATTTGGGTAGGGTGGAGGATGGGGATGGAATAAGGAAAGAGAAACACAAACTACATATATATCAAAAATATGTTGTGTATTATATCATATTCTGAAAAAACAACAATCTATTCATATAAGTATATATAAAAAATTAATGATATTTTAGTCACCTTTGCTTCATCCGCAAACAGCGGAGAGAATAATAAATGCATTAAATATACATCTAATTCTGAAAAGATCTTTCCAATATAAAATCAAAGAAATACAAAGGAACATATCTACACCCAGCATAGGCAATTAAATGGATTTAAATGTTCAAATTATTGCAATTCCAAATAACACAATTGTCAAAGTAAAAAACACTGGACCCACTTACTTAATTTTAACACAGTTACATTTAATTGCAATTTGATTCTATGTTTAAAAAATCACTTCTAGCGTCATTTCTCTTTCATGCGGGTTTATTTCTTCTGAAACGTTCTGTAATTTTTGTATTCGCGACATTTCATAATAGTGCACAACCTGGAGTATTGTTTTTCAACGTGTAGAATCAATAATTACATTGAAAATGTTACCATATCAATCATACTGGAGGGATTCTGCAAACCAAACTTACAGAAAGAGCAAAGGCATTTCGGCATCTTTAACTTCAGCTGGACTTTACCAATATAAAGTGATGCTTGTTAGGTGGCAAAGTTTGCCTTCAACTTTGAAATGTTTAACGAACGTGATAACATCTGGAAAGATAATTGTGAAACTTACATCGATGACATTACAATATACAACGACACCTTGAAAGATCACTTGGAAACCATTTATAAGTTTTTTGAACGACTCAGTGCTGCAAATTTGACAAATAATTTGGACAAATATGAGTTTTGCATTGTTTGTGTTATATTATTTGAATGATGTTGTAGGACATTGGCAACTTAAACCTATAGCAATTTAGGTCAAGGTTATTTCTGAATTCCCAGTGTCTATCGTTTCTTTCACCTTCAGAATTTGGTCAGTCATTTAAAGTGTTTGTTGATGCAGATTCACGTATATTAAAATATTATATTGCTTTATTTTGTATAAATGTATTGTTCATGAGATTATTCTGACGCAAATTTAATTATATTATTTTTGACAAATATGAGAAAGAAACCATTACTGCACAATTCTTTTCTTATTGCTTTATAATAGTAGGTGTTATGTACCTCTACATTATGTTCGTTAATTTTCATGATTCTAGATTGAAAAAGTCATTTACTAAATTACATATTAAATATTATTAATATTTATAGCTGTGGGTTTGTATTGTAAGAAGAAGTCATTCTTTAAATACATACATAGTTTCAAATTTTACTTTTATTGAAGTAAACATATTGATGAATTCAGTTCATGTCATGGGATGCTCGAATGAGAAATCCTGTTGACCTGATTTCTGATCGTTTAGATCCTAAAGTGCGAGAACTTTTAGGACTGTTTAGGATTTAATTTACAATATTGTCGCTTATTTTTTATGTTTCACTTTTCATTTTAGGAAAATAAAATGTAGTTTGAATTTTACACAACTTGTTGGTTTTCATTCTTTTCGTTACATAGTTTTAGACAGCAGAGTCTGAACACAATTAATATTGCAAGATAATTTCTCTCAAAGTATATCTGAATGCAACTGTAAACTTCAATCACAAATGAATACCTAGAGACTAAACAAACCTAGTGATTGTTTATCAAATGTATATATATATATATATATATATATATATATATATATATATATATATATATATATATATATTAATAATATATATATTAATACAAACAATACTATCATACAGGTTAAAGAAATTAAATTCGTACTCTACCGAGTTTCGAACCCAGGTCCGCGAGTAAATGGCACCCTTCGCCTTGCCTGCACGCACCAACCCATATACCGTCACGACTAAGCACGCATCACCAAAAAATGATGGCACTGAATCGTTGTTATATAAGCACGTGCGTAGCAGACACACTCGCATGACGACCTAGTCATTCATTCTCATATATACACACAGCCAAAAGGTCTGGCCTTTAACAAATTACAATCACGGAAAGAAGTTAGTTAGGTAAATATTTTGTTTAAACCTTGTAATATGTACAAAATTTAAGTACACAATAAAAATTCAATACACATAACAATGTCAATCACATATACAACTTTGTAGCAGAACTGGATATAAAGCATCAGTGACCCATATTATCGCTTGGCATAATGCTGACAAAGGCGGATTTTGTATGTTGTACGGAAATGGCGTAAGTACTATAAAAATCGGATACAGTAAATTAAAAAAGATAATAAAATTAAAATTTTGTCGAAACCATACGATAAATCAGTTAGACCATAACCACTCGTTTTGTATCGACTTATATTGGACGAGTACTACAGCCTCCAGTGGAGCTGATTATATGAAACAAACTCACCTTTGGCTCGGTAGTTTCATGCAATCAATGCAACTGTGGGCCACATCATTATTGCCATATCCGAAGATAAATAATTTTTGGCTTTTATCTAACTTACAAATCCATTTGGAGATATGAGGCAGTATGTTGAGTCGATTTATTTCTAAACCATCCTCAAAAGTGCTGTCTTTAATAACTCCTCAACGGGGAACAGTGTGCAATTAACATTGCTCTCACAATTGGCAGCACATAAAACACGATCAGACACCATTTTTACCACTGACAATATACAACCATCTGCACTATAAACATGCAGCAAAACTGAGCATTCGAAACAATATACTTCTTAAAATGGCGCTAATGCTCAGACACTCAAAACATCAGCTCTGGCCTTGTTCTTCAAGCAGATTATTGCGTCCTGTCTGGACTCGATCGTCCAATACTAAGCTAATTGACGTCCAGCTCAAGAAAACAAGGCGAATAATCTCTGGGACATTACGTCCTACTAGTTTACCATGACTTTCAGTAGTCAGGAATATTCTGCCTTCATATATCAGTCGCCAGGAAGCAAACACAAAACTGCTGGCTAAAGTTTATGCCAAACTTTCACTGTACATGGATATCACCTCACATCCAGAAGTCTGCTTTACTTTGAGACATCCAATCTGGATAGATGTATTGCTGGAGGATATGACAGCTATTTGGCCATGGTTTGATCAGTTGTATTCAGCAGATGTTGTAAACCATTACCTCGTAGCTAAGCCATCTGTCTGTCCTCCTGGACTCAGCTTTCCACGACATCAGTGGACCACGCTGAACCGTTTCCGGACAGACAGATTCGTTGTGCAGCCAACCATGTCCGATGGAGCCGAGGCACTGACTCTTCATGTAACAATGGTGCTCTATAAACCGTGTCACACACTATGAACAACTGTCTACTGAGAAAGTTTGGCGGTAGACTGCAGGCTTTGCGCCTTGCTAATGATGATGCTTTTAAATGAATGGGCATGTACTGCTCACGATAAATAAATAATGAAATAAATTGCTCTCGCATACAAAGCCGACGGCTACGGAAATATATCGTATTCAGTTAACACACACACAGTGCCCTCGCATCATTCACCTATAGTTTAGTGTCTACCCTACTACCCTGTTCCCTTGAAATCATAAATATTATAAAAAGCGTATGTAATGATTATGCGCTGGCAGATTTAGGTCCCTATTTACAGCTGAGCTCTTGTTATACGCAATTACCTACGGTAATAACGAAATGCACCTAAGATGAGAACCGTTAAGGGTATGAAAAAGAGGTCTTATTGAGAGTATACATCATCTCTGATAGTTCATAAAAGGTGTCTTAGGTTGGAAGACACACAGGAAGTTAGGAACGGTGGAAATAAAGGGTGCAAACAGAAAATCTTTTTAATTAAGCTACCTATCTCTGATATTTGATTGATTGATTGATTGATTGATTGATTGATTGAGAGAGAGATGTTTACAGTCTGTAAAAACATCTTTAAGAGAAATTGGTTTTTCTCGAATAAGTAAAACCTATATCATGTTAAGAGCAAACTCATTTTTAGTATGTATCAGCAACAATATGTTATGCTAAAAACCGAAGAACTGGCAGACGACAGCAAAGTTATCAACTTCTTACATGAATTTCTTTTTTATCACAGACAGGTCGAATTGAAATTAGGGAAGTAAAATAGAGACCCCAAAAAATAAAATAAAATATGCACTAAATGTTCAAACTATTTAGCTAAATGTAAAAAATATGCACTAAATGTTAAACCTATTTAGCTAAATGTAAAAAAAAATATGCACTAAATGTTAAACCTATTTAGCTAAATGTAAAATCTTGAACACATTCCAATAATTGTAATACGATGCATAAATTGAGACGTTAATTTTGTACCATACATAACAAAATGTTGTTGAATTATCGCACACACACACACACGTATATATATATATATATATATATATATATATATATATATATATATATATATATATATATATATATATATATATATATTCCAAATAATACCTCCATACCATACATAGCCATTGCTAAATGTACTTTTTGAACTTCTGCAAAGATTTTGCTGACGTGAAACCATTGAACAAGCTGAGTATCCGTGCTTTCTCTCCATTAAGACGTGGATTCTCCAGCTTGGAAAATCCTTTTAAGATTGACAGGCAATGTTCTTCCAAAAACTGAGGTTCGGTAAAGCAAATGGTCAACTAAAATCATGGATTCCGGTTTCATGTAATGGAAACTGATTGTAAATTGGCTGCAACAATTAAGGCCCTGTAAAAAATATGAACTGTCAGCAGATGAAGAGAACAATCGAATAGTGGTCGCGTTATCACATATAGATAAGTTAGTTTGGAATGCAAGAAGAAATATCCCAATTTATCCAATTGATGTGAATTTGTCAATCTTGCAAGTATATATTACAGAAATGTGCCAAAATTTGAAACTGACCCGTCCACTACCTGACTTTAAAAGAGAGCAGAACGGTCATTGAAAAGGCAACCCGTATTTTCTTCATTACCTATTGATTAATTCTTCTGGATGAAAGCAGCCTTTAATTGCATAAATGAGAAACTGTCCTATTACTTTAGTATCCATGTAGAAAATCTAACACTATACTGATGATTATTTCTGATCTTCTGTATGCAGATTTACATAAACAGAATCTTACAACATGGCATATGATTATTTATGATCATTTCTCGCAATATTTGTTTATGCAGAGGACAGAGAGTACTTTTGAATTGAATTTATTTGAAACTATACGAAGACGTGTTTTATATAATGTTATATTATTGTACAAAAAATTGTATTAGCCTGATACTGTCTTAGTTATATGAGGGGTATTTAAGCAGTTCTGAATATCAGTGTTATGTACAATAATTTTCCTTATTTGTGAACAGGGACGTCCGTGCATTAGCAAAGTTACTCACCATGCACTTCTTTATAGATTCTCAATCTGTTCATCCACTTATTAAATGTCATTTTGCATTCAATTGTTTGATATATTGTTCATTCACTGGTAGACTTTACTTTTAACTGAATGGTGGATTACAAATCGTCCGCCCCAAAGCGAATATTTGATAAGAGAAATCAGCCAAAATCACCTGCAGACACATCATGGCTGTGTGTAGGATATTTCAACTTCCGGTAACACAATGGAGACAAAACTGTGAAGTGATACTAAAAGGAGTGTGTTATAGGAGCCTGGATGATCGGTTCTTCTGCATCCAAATTGTATGGCGTATTAAATTGTCTTTACAGTGCTAAAAACTAAAACTGTTATAATAAAATATTTAAAAAATTTACAACTACATATCCTATTAGGGTGCAGTTAGAAAAATAGCAAATAAGAAATGGTGATTCGTTGGGAAGGGCATTTACTCTTTCGAAAAGTAATATAGTTATGTATTTATTCAGCTGGTATCAAAATAAAACTCTCTAGAATTAAAAGCCTATAAAACGACAAGAGAGGATGAAGGATGCAGTAGTTAGTGGAGTTGAGTGGATAAAAGACATTCCGCGACATCACTTTTTATTTAAGATACACGTTTCTTCATTATTAATACAAGATAAATACATTTTCGTATCTGTTTCATATCAAGAAAATTCCGTCAAAACGACACATTGTGACAAAAATTTGGAAGCCAATCAGAAATAATAATCAAAGCGTACGATCATGAAGATGAGAGCTAATATGCACAGACAACGGATTTTTTTTACGGAACTATGGATCCAGACTAAGTGTGAGGAAGTATGAAGAGAAACGTACTTAAAAGAAGGAAGGGTGTTGATATACTGAAACGAATTGTCAGAAGAAAAGTAACAGATTATTTTTTCAGATGAAGCCTAAGTATGAGTAAATTGTACACATAATTAGCATTGAACCAAATTTTGATTGTATAGCTTTTTCCAATCAGATATGTAAAGCGCGATTTCAACAGACATGATTTAGATAGTGAGTACTTACAATGAAGACATTCTTAAAAAAAAAAACCAGCCATGCAGCATATCATTTTCATGGTTTCAAACGTTGACTCCAGGATATATCATTAACAGGATGTTAAAATTAATTTGCCGGTCTTACCATAAAAGTATATTAGATCTGCAAACTATAGGCAATAAACTTAGTAGGAACTGATTAGGTGCCCAAGAGAAATATATCAATTCTGTGGAAAGGACCGGATTAACTATATTTAATTTTCTAAACTACCTATATTTTGCCAACAGAAATGCATTTGTTTTCAATGTGTAAAGCTAATTTGCATGTTGAGTAAATTTTAATTATATTTACATATAGGAATTTTTTAATCACGCTAGATTTTCAATGCATGTAGCAATGACTTTCAAGAAATGCTATGTAATATATTTTAATATTTCTTGACTTTCAAACGTGGAACTAAATGATTGTAAGTATTAAGGTAAGGGAATAAAGTAGAACATTCAATAATAAAATTTGTCAATAAATATTGTATCATTTTTATAAAACACATTTAAAGCAGGTATACCTACCAGTAATATAATCTGGAATAAAAAAAAGTATAATTTGATTTTTGTACCATAGTAATTATTATATGATATTTTTTTTAGGATTTATCCTTGATCTTTTAAAATTCCATTTCCTCAGTTGTTTGCCTGATTTTATTATGGGTGGAACTCAATCAGCATCTCGTTCAATAACATATTTGGTCGAGGAAGCGTCTGTATTTGATAAGTAACATATAAAATTTAATATTTATATAACTTTAATTTTGATCGGGCGTCATTTTTTGTATGGTTCTCACTGCAGTCGCTTATATCACATATCACTCATTCTAATATTTGCTAGACACCCTTTTCCCCCACCCGACCTCTTCTTCGGTGAAAGACGTGTGATATCGATTATTTTTGAGTACATGGTAGAACGCAAAATATTTAGAATATTCTGGAACTAATCGAACGCTGTATCAGATCACCACCATTTGCTGCACTGTATGTTATTACACATTTAACTTGGATGTACACCACATATCCGCATAACATGCCGTACATATCAAACAGTTTTTGAAGTTGTCGGGTGAATGGGTGTTGGTTATTCTTTTGTAAAAATTTAATCCATGAATCATTACAGAGGGCTCACAAATTAAAAAATTCCACAGTATCTTCAAAATGGTAAGTGCGACACAGTCGTACTTTTGCAGGTGATTTGGAGGGACAACGCAGTTGGGCATAAATGCGCATTATGAAAGTCAAATCTTATATAAGGTCACAGACAACTAAATATTTTCCGAGCTAAGGACCAATATTCTGTTTGACGTAATATGAAATACTGATTTAAAAAAATAAGTTCTCTAATTGGCTGAAACGTGTAACTAGAAAAGACAAATAAACATAACGCAATATTTTTAGAAAAGGCCTACGTATGTCAAATTGCACGCTACGATAGGTTTTAACCTAAAATGAAATCATTTTATCTCATCGCAGGGACTGAACAGGTATGAGATATAAACAATGATCTCACAGGGATGGAAATGGATAGTAAGCAGGATAAGTTTATTATGTTTATTTTGTGATCGTTTCATATGTGTACTGATGAATAGGTCACGAGTATTATGTTTACCTAATCTGAGTCTCTTTACCGCTAAAATATGTATATTTTGCAAAGCATCAACATTAACGTCGATGGAAATTCAATTAGTAACCCATGCCCTATAGGAATTACGGTACTAATTCAGTTCTCATAGTAAACCTATGCAAATACCATATTAAAAATTCAATAACTTAAAATTTTGGAGTGCTCATGACCAAACTTTTATTTAGGCCTATCAGTATAGATGAAACCTGGAAGTCAGCTTCTGTGCAGAGGAAATGATATGAGCCGCGGCATTTTTCTGGAAACATGTACTTTCAATTCCTATATAACTCATTCTAATATGCTAATTTTAGTAATGAGTGTTACACACTCAAGGCTATGAAATAACTGAATTTCCATAAAAAACAATGTCTCTAATTTTATTCACTTTCAACTAGGATAAGGTTTCAAAAGGTTCTTTTTCCTACAATATCTTACATTATTAACCAATCCGGGTTAGCCAAACAGGTATATACTTTATTTATAGTTCACCCATTTCTAGGCTGGTTCCCATTTTTCAATACAATTAGTACCATGTTTCCTATAATGAGGCGGCATAACGAATCCGGAGGTAAATAATTTCTTTCAGGATGATATCTTTCTGAAGATTTATCCTGACGAAAAAATACCATTTATAGTTTTATCAGTGTTAGTTAACTCGTATTAATCGTAGTTATCGGTATAATCTCAACGTAAAACATGAATCTAAGAATAAGCGCTGGAAATGTGTTTCTATCTTTGTCGTCTTACCTCTACAGGTGGCACTTTGCTCCAAGAATAAAGATAGGATGGAAGTTCTCCTAATATATGTTGTTCCACTGGGTATGGATGAAACGTATCTCTTCCATAAATATCACGTGAATTTAATATAGGCACATGGCTGTTCTGCAGGCATTCTCCTGTTAGCAAGTCTTCGCTCAATTCTGGATTTTCTTCCGTCTGAACGATAGGGCATTTTTTTCCTCTTATACCATTTTCAACAAGTTGATTAATACCCTGCCTACTAATAACATATCCCCCTCCTCCGCTCATGTAACCATTGGCAACGAATTTGTCAAACTTATAACCTAGATAACCAGGTTTACTGGCGTTATAGTGAGAGAGTAAGTACCTTAAATTTTCAATTATAACATAGGTATCATCGTCTGCTTTCAATATCCAATCGAAATCATTCACGTATTTGTCATGAAGAAATTCAAAAGCACTTTGAACTTTGTAGATTAAGTATTGCCGTTCATCCGGGTATGTTGAAGTTATGATGTCCGGTTTTCGAATTATTGTGCTCATAATGAAGAAATGTTTGTTACATCGTCTGGCCCATGTGTTGTTGACAGCCCGAGTCTTCGTATGTAAGTCCTTTTCCATCGTTAGGATGATGCATAAAATTCTCACCTTTCCATACAAATCAGTGGCGACACTATCGTTGACCATGACTGAAAAGGGAAACAACTTGATCAGTTTGAATAGACTTCCGTGTTATATTAATATCTCATTCAGTTAAATTACTAATAAAACTAGTGAATTGCCAAATATTTTAAATACAGTCATTTCAGTGGATAAATGTTATTTCGTTTTTAATTTACCCTTAATAATGTTTCAGTCACCTCGCTACGATGTCTGCAGTGTGACAATTTATAGTGATGGCTAGCACTGGGGCATCATGCTGCAGACATGTGGTATCATATCTCACCCAGTCACATTATCCTGACATCAGACCAGCTAGTCCTAACACTAACATCTTAATGCTGAGAGCCTAGCGTGGAAGTTGTTAATACCATTTTTATAAGTCTATAGTATGACTCGGCCGGGCTTCGAATCAGCCATCTTCCGCATCCGAGGCCGGCGCTCTAACCACTAGGTCACCGGAGCGGTCAACCTTTAGTTGAAGAAATATATAATTTAACGACATCGAACGCTTTCAACAAAATCAACAGATAGAAAGTGGGTCCGAGGACTGTCATAATACATGTATCGTTTAACCGTGTTAAGACAGTTTTCATTATTTTCTACTTTGTTTCTATCATTTTAAAATTCTTGTCAGAGCCATTTTAAGAAGTTTTGGGGCCCTAGGCACAAACTCTAACTTTAAAAGTAACCAGAATTGCGCCTCAGTCTTTCAGTCTCAGATATAGAGTATTACATTGCATTTCCATATGTATGTGTGTCATTTTGTTTAAATTATTAATATAGTACAAAACTGCTAACTCAACCGACACCGAACTTTTGTTTTTGGGTTTGCCGTGGGGCTCCTTGCTGCAAGGTGCCATAGGTACGTCCATTGCGTGCCTATGCCTTAAAACGGCACTGAGTCTTATTTGTATAATTGCACTGCCATTTAAACATTTTATGTCTGATGTTTGCTTTAGAGATTGAAATAGTTACTTCCATAACGATCCGCTTGTTTAGCTATAAACATAACGAAACTGTTTTGTACTTGCGCCGTGATCAATAATCAGTAAGTTCATAATTATAATTTATTATAAGCAGAACTAGAACGTATGGCATAGGTATCGCATATCTCTTGTGCATTGGGGCCTTACCCACATGACCATTCACTCTTTCCCATAAAGGCATAAACTTAAGTCGAAGGTTAATACTCGAGCTGCGCAAGAACCCAACTCTCTAGATAAGCAACATTTTAAAACACAAACTCTCTCTCTCTCTCTCTCTCTCTCTCTCTCTCTCTCTCTCTCTCTCTCTCTCTCTCTCTCTCTCTCTCTCTCTCTCTCTCTCTCTCTGGAATCCTAGGATGTGATTGATTTGCTGTGCAAAGGGTGTTTAACAAGCAAACAATTTTCCACAATAACAAAGATTTAAAAAATTTACCTGTGGCATCGTTTGAGGACGCAAAAAGGTCCGGGCTGACGTAGTTTAAGGCCTTCGGAGAACTGCTTAATGAATCTGAAAAAAAGAGCACGGCAGCAATGTAGATAGGTTCTAAGTACGTATATGTGTAGGTGAGAATGTAAGTGACCTTTTAGTCCCCCTCAGTATCCTATTTTTGTGTTAAGGTAGTGGTTTCGATTCTGAATATGTGTTATAGGCAACATTACAAAACGGATACAAGCAAGACAAAGAATATCCATAAAACATAACGATTCTAGGTTTAACACACTGATTCTCTCACTTTAAAGATTTCGCTAGATAAACAGCAAAATTATAATAAATTTTAATATCGTTTTTGATTCTATGGATACAACTATTAAATTTGATATTGTTTGCATTACTAGGAACATGCCATGGTGCATGGGCAGTTTCTCAAATTATCATACATAGGATATCTAATAGCAAAGTGAAAACCATCTTCTATATGTGAGCAACAAGAGCACAGTCTTTCAACATATGGGATATTTTTTTTAAAAAAAACTTCATATATTTGCCATAATGGGAAGGATTCCATTTCAGTACATGCATAATATACTGACACTTTACGAAGTGTTCACATAATCTATATAGAATTTATAATTCACATTGTTTCTGATATTATAAAATGGTGATACATTGATTGCTTTTAATTCTCTATTTAGGTCTTCTTGAAAAATATCTTACGATCATCAGTTCATCAGTTAAGTGACGTCACTTTGGATAGTCATAGCTAGTTGGCCGGTGAAGTAAACCATGTGACGTCACTTTGGATAGGCCTAGCGAGTTGGCTGGTGAAGTTGGCCATGTGACGTCATTTTGGATAAGCCTAGCGAGTTGGCTGGTGAAGTTGGCCATGTGATGTCTTTTTGGATAGGCCTAGCGAGTTGGTTGGTGAAGTTGGCCAAGTAATGTCATTTTGGATAGGCATAGCGAGTTGGCTGGTGAAGTTGGCCATGTTTCCGACAGAATATATTGTAAGGCTGTGACTGAATTCTAAACGTTCGAGGCAAGAAAATAAAAGTAGTCAAGGAAAAGAGATACTTATACCTTTCTCAGATTAATGAAGGAAGGTAAATTTTTTAGACACGTCAGATGGAGATACCAAAGAGTTTTTCAGCATTTAAGAGAGAAAGCTATCATAAGGAACACGGGCATTTTACACATCCCACCTATGTATGTATGTATGTATGAATGAATGGATGGATGGATGGATATGTGCATGTGTGCATGTGTTTATGTGACTGCATGCATTTATGCCTGTGTGAACTGAGAAAAATGAGATATTTATGTTTATATATATATATATATATATATATATATATATATATATATATATATATATATATATATATATATATATATATATATATGTGTGTGTGTGTGTGTGTGTGTGTATTCTCTTGTATTTATGCATAACATTATAAATAATATTTGATAATGCTCAGACTACACATGATCCAGTTAGAAATTTTGTTAAGTACTAACATATATGAATGTAATCATGCATGATGTATGTGCAAATGCTTGTATTTGTGTGTACGTCTGCTGGAATATAATAATATTGTAGATATGATTAAATATCTCTGAAAATACTGCTAGTAATAGCAACAAAAATAACATATTATTATTATTATTATTATTATTATTATTATTATTATTATTATTATTATTATTATTATTATTATTATTATTATTATTATTATTATTATTATTATTGAGCATATTTTGACATTTCATTACAGCTTCGGCTTTAAAATGTATTTCTTACTCTTTCTATCTCGAATTTCCGACATGTCGTCTGTCGGTCTGTCACCGTCTCATTCTGTCTCTCTGTATTTCTGTCTGTCTCTCTAAATTCTGCCTATGACGGCCCCACCTAACCGCAGCTCCGTCCCATGTATTAGTCAGTTCCTATTGATATAGTCCACATTATTAGGTTTCCAAGCATTGCTCCTGCCTAAGTGTGATATTGCTTTCCACGCATGCGTCAGCAATTGTTTGAAAAAAGGTTATTAACTGATGTATACATACGTGTTCTGTTCTGATGGTTATTAATACTAAAAAAGTGAGTGTTCTGTTGGTTTGATCGCCATGAGTCAAGAAAAGGGGGAATTTGGTTACCATCCATATACCAAGGCCAATCGAAATAAATGTATTAATTTTTGGCGAGCGCCCGATAGTCATAAATGATCGGAGGGTAAAAACTTTAGTATAAAATACAGCCCGACCCGGTTGGCTTCCACTACTCGTGGTGTCATAAAAAAGGGAGGTCAACTTGTTGGTCTATGCCAAAGAGTGAGTTTACTCTTTTGCACTTCGATTCTGAAACAAGTTTAGTACATAATGAAAAGAAAAATTTCTTTTCTTACATTAATACCGGACATATTACATCTTGTTATAGTAAAATATATATATATATATATATATATATATATATATATATATATATATATATATATATATATATATATATATATATATATATATATATATAAACTCATGGCTTCACCACTCTTAAAATATCATGTCTAGGTACTCCACGATGAGATATACCTGGTATTAATGTAGGAAAAAAAATTAATTTTATTATATATTAAATTTGCTCCAGAATCAATTAACCGAATATAAGTCATCAAACAATGGGTCTCTAATTCTTTGAAAAATGATTCTTTCTCTGATATATTTAAATAAAAAAAATATTATACAGATTGTATTCACTGAAAAACATCTTGAGGTAAAAGAATGGGGAATCTTCAGGCTCGAAAGAAAATCCCAACTTCCTTCCCCTCAAAAAAGAGACATAAAACCAATCGTTGAATACAAGTACACCAATTGTTTAATGTTCAATATATTGATGAAATAAGTAAATAAGGAAGCTTTCAGGTCTCATAAATGTCAAAAAAATGGCTTTCTTGTGCATTGATTTAAATCCATTCATAAGAAATTAAAAACACTCAAGCACGCATAGGCACACATTGAATGAAGCTGTTCAGCATTTTTGTCCTTTTATTTTATTGCACGCCTACATACACGTGTACAAAAGGAATAACCGTGTGCAAATAAAGTTGTAAAACATAAACAACAACAAAAATATGTACAAGACATTCAAAACAGAGCAAATGAACTAAGGCAAAGTACAATATACTCCAAAAGGACGTATCTGCTAGTCTCTCTCTCTCTCTCTCTCTCTCTCTCTCTCTCTCTCTCTCTCTCTCTCTCTCTCTCTCTCTCTCTCTCTCTCTCTCTCTCTCTCTCTCTCTCTCTCTCTCTCTCTCTCTCTCTCTCTCTCTGATACTGACACTCCAAATTCATGTATAGTCATAGCTGTCCAATTATGTATGTCTAGAGAGGCACACACAATAACACAATCACCTAGCAAAAAATACAGGATATACGGCATTATGATCTAAAATTGATATGCCTAAGTCTCATGCGAAAAGTGCCCTTGGACACACGATACTAATGGCATGGAAAAATGGGAACCAGCCTGGAAATTGATGAACATTTATTAGAGTATATATGGATTTGGCTAGCCAGAATTGGTTAATAATGTAAGTTTTGTTTTAGGAAAAAAACCTCACTTCTGAATACTTATCTTAGTTGTAAGTATAAAAAACCCTAGAGACAATGTTTTATTGATGGAATTCCAGTCCTTTAACAGTCTTGAGTTTGGAACACTCATTGCTAAAAATAGCACCTGACTCTTTGGTGCGGAATTAAAAGCACATTCTTCAAACACATGTCCAGAAATTTGCTCGGTCATATATTTTCCTCTACACATAAGCTAACATCCAGGTTTCATTCTGATACATATAGGTTTGATCATGGACACTCAGAAATTTGAAGTTATCGATTTTTTAAAATCATAGTGTTTGCATAGATTCACTATGGGAACACAATTAAAACCGTGAGTCCTTAAAAAGTATCCTTTTAAAGTCAGTTGCATCCATCATTTCCGGGCGAATGTACAATGCACAGCTATTACACGTCATTGGTTAGCTGACATTACATAATAAGGGAAGTTACTCAAGGAATTCAATAGATATCGCTAGGACAAAGCACTAAAATATATGTTCGATCCTCCTAGTGAAGATCTTGTCTATTAAGATTTGTATAAGCGTATATTATTACGACCCATTCGTCTTATGATAAATAAAAGAAAATAATGAGAAGCAACAAGCTTTGTAAAATTCAAAAATTATTTGTTCCCTAGAATACTAAATGAAAATGTAAAAAAAACTTACGGAATTGCGAATTAAAATCGAAATAATCCAAAAAATTACAGACACAAGTTCAAATGATTGAAGTTCTGAATAAACTTTAGTTGAAATCCAAATTAAATCCAACACTAGAAATGTTAATGTGCATGTGGTGGCCAGTGTTGTGGTGCTGTATTAGCAGTCGTTTGTCTGATTAAAATAATATAATAGAATAATATATCATTATTTGAAATTTCACTATAAATTCAAATCTATATGTCCAAGAGTGTTGTTTTATGAGCACTTTGTATTTCAGTGAATAAATAATTTCAATAGATAAAATTCTAACCCAATGAATTAATGGACACAAAAATAATACAATTGATTCTCCTTAGTTCTTAAAGCACGAATAAATAATTTCTCTAGCAAATTATATAGACGTCAGGTCATAATTCGCAATTATAAAGAAATACATTAACTAATGGAAAATTTCATTCTATGAGGTTTGAAATATTTACAAAATAAAATCTTAGATATAATTAGGCCTGTTACTAAAATTATAATATAGAATGTGTGGTACGTCAGGTTGACCAGGTATAATTACTTCTATTTATAATAACTCTAATATTAAGTCATACGCATAAGGCAAATTATGGGTATATATTAGTTGTTTACATAATTTATCAAATCAGTAACTCATGTAGATAGAATACTAACTTGATTTTGGACAAGGTCAAGAACAAAATAGCAATTGTAATAACACCAGTATATCACGAAATAAAAAAACATAATAAACAAATAATGTAAAGTAATACAAAACAATAGATTTTGAAGTTGAGTGAAGACCTTATAAAATGCCAAAAGAATCTTTCTAAGTTCAAGTTAGATAAGATACGTGCTACCCCTTTATGACACAGAAACCCACAATTTCGTTATTTTTCTTTCTTTAACATTTTTGGGGTGAGCACGGTTACTTAGTTGGTAGAGCATCGGATTCGTAACCTTACGGTCACTGGTGTGATACCTTTCCAAGCCACAGCTAAGGCTAGCTGTTTCAGTGTGTCATTTTGAAAGTCGCTTAACTTCCACTTTTTCGGCATAATATAGCTATCAGTGTCTATAAACTACTGTTAAAACCCCACCCAACCATCCGGAAGTTTTGACAGTATTAATTTATAATCCACCAATAGATGTTGCAGTAATTTAAAGAAACAATGATTCGAGTTATTTTCAGACTCTCAATAAACACTTTTTTAAAGAAACATAAATTGGCATTTCGTCTTACCGTGAAGTGACAGCCTAAAATTGTATGGCGACAAAAACGGCAGCTAGTCTAAGTTATGCTTTTTGCCTTCATTTTTCTGCTCATTAGTGATGACCACAAAGGAGAACATGTATATAGTTTGCATGTATATTAAATGGTTACAAAATTATCTTCTGTCCAAATCCAAACGTATTCGTGAATGCGCTGTTACTTTTTGAGGACTTATATACTATTTAATACTGTCCAATAACACGCATATAATGTGCAACAAACAGTGAATGATGTAACTAAAGGGTATTAAAACTGTACGCAAATAAGGGTAATGTTGTTTATATTCACATTATATCCACAAACGTGCTATCACACAGAAACAATGATAGAAATAGGTTTAAATGTTAATTTGGTTGTGGAAATAGATATACACAAACATAAAGGCATATAGAGGCAATGACTTTGTGTAGTATCCCTTTGTCGAAGAGATTTAAGTAGACCTAAAATGGTCTGCTTGGGTTTGTTAACCAAAGAGGGCTCACATAGATGGCACCTCTTTCCAGTTCTTCTTCACAAGCTTCTTCCTCTTTCTGCTGGGACATTACACATAAGGCATGTTTCAGTCATCCTTGTCTTTCCACATGGATTAGTGTCTTCGAAGTCGCTTGGTCGATGTTCCTGGTAATGGCACAGGATATCTTTACTAAATCAGAAAATTTGATTAAACAAAGCACTACAAATGATGGTCGATGGCTTCATGTTTATTCACATCTCCTCGGGTTGGTTTCAGAACAAATGACGTAATTGACCAACGCAAATATATATATATATATATATATATATATATATATATATATATATATATATATATATATATATATATATATAATAACAGACAGACAGATAGATAGATAGATAGATAGATAGATAGATAGATAGATAGATAGATAGATAGATAGATAGATAGATAGATAGATAGATAGATAGATAGATAGATAGATAGATAGATAGATAGATAGATAGATAGATAGATAGATAGATAGATAACTACTTCCATTACACGACCTAGAGAGCTAAGATTGCTCAAGAAAGAATGTCGTTCGGCCGCCACTGAATATTATTGTTGACATTCGACCTAAACATTAGGTAACTTCTGTATGAGTTAGAAGAGCCGCTTACACCCAGATAGTCAAGTTCATGAAGTTTAAAGATCAAGATGCATCCGACATAGCAATTCTCTTGGATTTATCTGAGTCAGTTTTAGAATTGAAATGACATGGGCAAACCAAGCTTTAAATCACGCTCGTTTGAGACTCCATTAATAGCCACAGTTTGATGTCCTCTTGTGGATCGAGTTTAATACACATACTGAATCAACTTCTCCCAAAAATCTTGAACCAGATTCAAAACTTTTGACAGTTCAACGACGTGTTTTACATGACCGTCAGAAAAGCCACTCTTTACGTGACATACGTTCCACAGATTTGAAATGCGAAAACTTTATAACATGTTTTTATTTCGTTATACGTTGAAAGTTAACCCTCGAATCGTTTGCGGAGCTCTCATGTTTCTATGACAGTGTTTGAGAGAGAGAGAGAGAGAGAGAGAGAGAGAGAGAGAGAGAGAGAGAGAGAGAGAGAGAGAGAGAGAGAGAGAGAGAGCAATTTACACGTATCATAACCCAGATTATTTCTATGCTGTTAAAAGTATCAAAAGAAGTCTCTGATGCAGTTACTACTGTGACAAACTTTGTGGCCAAATATTAAACAATTTGGAATAACATAGTTTTTGTGGAGAAGGATGTCTTGGGTAAGTAGTTTTAAGTCCTAACATTCCTGAAGGAAAATAAATTATTTATTGCTTCACTTGAATTCGAACACTCATCATTCCAACTAGCTACAGGCAACTTCGTAAGAAGCAATTCCGACAAGAGTATAGCTGCAGAGAATTACTGAGCAAATACCCAACTTGCAAACATCTTATTCTAACAAAAAACCAAAAAGACACACATTTGACCAGGAACGAAAGGTATATTTTTGGACTCTGGTATTGTTTCTGGGTTTAGGAAATCCAGCTTTACAGGAACTGTCAACAATACGCTAATTTCATGGCTCAGAATTTCTCAGGGTAAGTGTAAGAGTTTCTTTAAAAATATTCTGAACAAGGATCGAATTTCCAACCGTTAGCTTGAACAGAATCAAAATCATTGACAAAAATATGGCACACTTACAATATAAGATTCCATGAATGTTTGGTTATGCCTTTGAATAAAATATCTAAACATATTGGAATCGTGCTTCCACTCTTGCCCAGAGTTTGCTTCTACGGTCAAGAAGGTATGCGAACAAAACAACGAGAAGATTTTTACTCTTGATGATAAAATCACAATTGAGACACTTTTGTTTTAAAGAATAAATGTTGAAATAATGACGACACGATGTGGACATTTCAATTGTAGTTGTGGAAAGTATCAATACCTTAAAGAAAGTTTTTACTACGAAAAGCTATGCCCTTTTTACGCCAATCTGTCTGGTCCATGTCCTCACATTGCTATGGATACCACCTTTGATCAAGACTCACACATCAAAAAGAGTACACGTTTCCTTTGGCTTTCACTGGCTATTGTAATGTTGATCGATACCATACGTGCAAAAAGGTTATGGCCTAATCATAGCAATGGACCCATTTCCAAATCGATTCATGATAAAGATTTGAGTGCTTGGACAAGGTGAACAAGTGTCTTAGCCGTGGTGTGAAATTTCACGAATGGAAGTATATGCAGATTCCCATGAGCAGTCTCCTTGCTGTCACTACATTTCTTTCGTTGGTCCAGATACTTTGGAAAAACACGTGTAGTATGAAACTTAAATATAGTTTTTACAGGTTCAGGTAAAACACAAACAACTTCATCCTCTGTGACACAGACGTTTTCATCAACCCGTATATGAATTCTATAAATGGGTTGAATAATTTAAAGGGTCAAATATTCATACACTGATCAGCTAACTACAATGAAGAAAAGGAAAAGTTTCCAGGATACGATTTAAACATTAAGGCCAGAAAACTACAAATAATTCCAGAGAACCGAGGCTTACAGTTAAAAAAGTACCGCCTCCTGAAAAGACCGCAACACGTTGTTTCGCGCATTGGCATTGTAAATTAATGACCGAATTTCTTCTTTGTGATTCTCCTGCGGATTCCGTTTGTCTAAAGTATGAATATTTTCTCAAAAACGTATTGATGTTATTGCCAAGCTTAGAAAAGCACATTTAAAATCAATTACTGGAACTGTTAAAGCATCAACAGGAAATTTGTCAATATTTAAGTGATAAACAAGGAACAATTTCTTCCAAATAAGCAAAGACTATTTAATCATTGGTGTTTGAATGTCATAAGAAGACTGAAAAATAGGACGACATTTAAGGTGTCTTATGTTCTATCATCAGCATTTTGAGATCGTCGAGGGCCATGTTTAAAAGTTAGTTGATTATTAGACTTTTAAAAGAAATCGTTAAACTAGACGAAACTATTCCTCAACTTTGGAGCAAGTGTTTGTATGTATGTGTGTGTGTTGGTGTGTGTGTTGGTGTGTTTGTTTGTGTGTGTGTGTGTGATAGAGAGAGATATCGAGAGAGAGAGAGAGAGAGAGAGAGAGAGAGTACATGAGTACATTTCTTAAGCCTTGTTTGCTAGTAGATTCGTTGTGGTAATTTTATTTATGGTACATGCATGATACACTGGTGTTAACGTTCTGTAGAGAAAACTTGCTCTACTTAATCATGTTTTTGTAAATAGCACTCTTCTTCAGAATGATTTCACCTTCAAAACACTTCAAAGCGTGTTATGTTTCTACTAAACAAAAGGAGTTTAAAGCTTCCTGAAATCGTTATACATGATGATGTTATAATACTAACATTTCTAAATGTGATACTTTCCTTATTATGGTATAAAATTGAATACATCATCTGCCTGTTTCTTATTGTATATACCAAACAACATCTTTTCTTTCGATAAATTACAAGTTTGTACATGAGCATACTTAGTAGTAATCAGTGACACAAAATATGCTCCAAACTTCTGAACTATATTACATTTACTTCAAAAATTCAGATTCAGGAAGTTGCCCATAAAAGCGTATAATACTAGCAGAGAAACATTTTCTGACTTTTTGTCCGATGCAACGTGTCGTAGTTTAAAATAGTTGTACCAATCGACGAGTTTTTCTGGTTGTTGAATTCCAACTTTTGACTGAGATTCATTTATATCAAGTTACTAAGCCTTGGTGTGTTAGTCCGTTTGCTTATATTGAAAATAAAAAAGAAACTGATAGATATTAAACACTGTCACCAATTTCACGAAGATGTTAATTTTTCTAATTCCATGTTCAAATCCGTTCTTATTAAAACAAACCGATTTACCACCTGCCTAAATATTGAATTGCGTCATATTTGACTATCTTAAAATATCAATAGGTGTATCAACTGAAAGGGTATTTTCAAAATTAATCTATGCACAATAAACTTATGTCCAAAAGAGATTAAGTAATCTAGTTTTATTTCTTTATTCGTCTAATTCAAACAAGTGTAAACAAGTGATATTTTGGCAAGATGTCTCTAAGATGTGTTTCAATTTTGTTGGTACAATTATATGTCGTCAAAACCAAATGATTTTAATACTTCTGCGATAGCAAATACTTCTATAATTTTCAAACTCCCAATTCATAACCATAAAGAGAAACTTTTCAATCGAATCATTCCAAATATATTTATGAAGTATATTATTAATTTTGGCTATGATTATTTTGATGGTAATGGTAAAGTTACATGTAGTTGGCTTATTTTAGATAATGATATAACGTTAACAACTGTGATTCAACCAAATGATTTAAAGGATTTTTTGACCATTAGTTTAATATGTTTCTTAAATTTTATTTTTCAAAATTATTTGCACCAATTTTCCAAGGTGAATTGAAACCTTTAAGCCTATTAATGTAAACTCAATGTCTTCTTAGTTTAATGATAAGTCTGACACAACAAATCCTCGTTTTCAACTTTACATCCAATCGAGATAACATTAGTTTTATCAATATTAGAGCTTGGTCCAGACATTGGAGATGAGTAAAATAAAAGATAAAAGGCAAACTTAAAGTATTATACTTTCTATGCATAGATCATATGTTCCATGCTATTAATTAGCGTTAATAATTAACTTAAATTTTGCTTTGGTCTACAAAACAAGACATCATCGTAATGCGCATATTGAATGTATTATTTAAAATGCAAATCAGCAAAGTTAAGCTCATAGCACCGAAAATGTCAACGCATACTTTGAGGTATTGTTTAAAAGTCCAAAACATAAATCTCAAGTTTAAGTGTTTATGTCGATCCTCTCATGCCCCAAACAGGTATTTTCTTTTAATATCACCTTTCTGCACATTGAATAGCAGCTTTACAGGACGCCGATTACATCATATACATATCACATCAAAGATAAAGCTTGCTTTGAAAAATATAAATTATATTTGTCACAACTGTGTGAACAAAGAATCGATTCCCAAATCACAATAAAACAAATATTAATGTGAGCCTTAAAAATGAGTTATTACTGGTTAGTTAGCACCTAAAATAGAATCCCGATGATTTTACTAGAAAAATGTAAAGCAACACCAATACCTAACCAAATAAAAGACAGGCTCAGCAAGTTCACTCTCTTGGAAGAAGAAGAAAGAAAGAAACCCAAAATGAAACGTCTCATTTAGCAAAAGGAGGCATTGCTGTTAGTACGCGTACTTATTTTATTACGGTCTATCATTGCACTCGTTCCTCTGCATTAAAGATGATGCCTGCTATATTTATTCCAATAAAGATAATTCCTACCAAATATATTCCATTAAAGATGAAATCCTGCTAAATCTATTCCATTAAAGATGATGCCTAACAAAGTTATACCATTAAAAAATATGCCTGCCAAATCTACTCCATTAAATATGGTACCTATCAAATATATCCCATTAAAGACGATGCCTACCAACACTATTCCATTAAAGATTATCACAGCCAAACCTTATTTAAGACCATTTTTTCCTGATTTCATGACAAAATATTAACACTTTTCTAAAGAAACTACTACTAAGTCACTGACTTTTACAGCTCAAGTATTAATGTGTGACGTTTCAAGCAATTCTCATCTTAACTTATTGTTTCGATGGTACAATGATATAATTACTTTTTTAAAAAAAATTCTTTTACTACCTTGAGTAGATACACTTGTCCCGTTCATATGAAAGACAATTAAAACAACGATCAATTTTACAAGTATTTTTGCTTCACTATCGAATTAAATGAAAAACTGAATTTAATGTTTGTGTTCTCCACTATCGTAAAGTTCAACTACGCTGGAAACTGACCCTCCGTTGGTCATTAATTCTTCTCAAAGGGGATTATGCAAGAGTTTTATACCATGATTTAAGAAACACATATCGCGTTCATGGAACATTTGTACAAATCATTATCTTTCTGTCCGTCAATCGTACTTTGATGCTCTCAATATTAGCATGAAAGAGATTTTGAACAGAACATACTTTCCTCGAAAGAAAACGTTACCGTGAGATTACATTTCCGAGAACAATTCTGCAGATAAATGTAACAGATGCATCATGTTTACCAAGAAGTCGCAACACAACCAAAGCATGACGTAGGAGATATGTTAAAATCTTAAAACTAATGGATACTTGAGAATTGCAAGCATCAAAAGATGCAAGTCTCAAGCACGTATTGATGAAAGCATGAATAAATCTTTATTGATTCAGACAACTAATGGATTTTCTAGGGCCCTAAGAAACCAATATAAATTAGTTTCATGCCTCTCAGATGCGTAAGTTACTCATCTACTCCAAAGTGGTAAACGACATTTTGTTTGCATAATTTGACAATCCTCTGGAAATCAACAGTTATCATAGCCTGTTAACATGAGAAGGAAGCAATGGGCAATAACACTATTTTCTATCCAGAACCACCATCACAGACTACAAGTGAAGACGAAACATACACTGGTTATGTCAAAATGGCCAGAACTAGAACGACCCTTAGTCCCCTGTTTTTGTGTTTTTCTTTGTAGTCACATCTCTGACCTAATCACAAACCTGCTAGATATCATGTTTGATGACGAGTCAATATAGGTAGGAAAAGTACCTGGAGGATGCACGGACTCTCAGAAGAGACGATTTTGAGAGAATAATATAAAGACGTGACTGTCCATTCTCCACCTCCACTGACGTCTTTGAAAACGAAGATCTTTTGCAATAGAGTACGGATACCAGTAGTGTGAACTCATCACTTATCATTACATGTGAAAGGAATAAGTATATATGACTTACAGTTTGTAAACAGCTCCCTGGAATAAAGTTGTTTTTGCAAAAGATGTCTTTCGTTACTGAAATCCTTTCAATCATATGTCATCAACACGGAAGACAGTCATCGTTAAGGATCCCACCGGATAGTCGTCTACCTTACCTACGACCACTGTGTAAAATATTTTGATTAGTATGGATTATATCCTATGAACGACGTTACCGTTGACATGATGATAAAAAGTGATGTAACAGCTCAATTCAGTAATGTGAGATTACAAGGATCAAATTTGATAGTGTATAGACACTACTGTGTGTATAATCACCGCATTATACCCTAGAGTTTTATGGGGTTTAATTAATTATTTTTATACGCGTGTATGGTTTTGGTTATATGAAAATGGGGTGGGGTGTTTCCAATATTTATTTAGGTATGGCACCCACCCAGGCACGACTATGGTTCAGAAGTTAAGTAGGTGAATGTGGTTCTGAGCCCCCAGTCAGCAATGCCGACAGTTAAATACAAAAGTACCAAAGGGTGAAATTAAACAGTTAAATACAAAAGTACAAAGGGGTGGAATTAAATAAAACAATTTAATTAATAATAAAATTTCAACATGCGAGGTTCCCAATCGCTCGATCCCTTTTTGTGCCTATTTCTTCATCTGAATCAGTGTGAGAATGCCCTTGGTTCTACTCATCTGTCTCTAAATTTCTCCTGCACTCCTCCTTTACTCCTTTGACTTTCCTCTCCACTTCTACTCATCCTTTCCGTTGACTTCCTCGTCGAACCGTCGACTCCAACCCGTCGACCCTGACTGTATCGACAGTCTTCTCTCTCAGACTCTCGGGACTCTCGTTCTAACTGAAGTTGTCTCACCCGGAAAGCTTCCTTTGTAAAGCTCCCTTTGTTCACAATCTTTTTCCTGTAATTCACGCCAAATTTACGAGTGCGTATCTCGGAGTAGCCTTAATCGTGCAATCACCTAGTAATCTGCCTCGGTCTACTAAATAATTCTGGGATGGAGTCAGTTTGATATCCTCGAAACTTTGAGGTATGCCCACCCACTAGCTTAATTCTAATTGGCTGCAGTGGACTAACCATTCCTAAGTTGTAAATCAGCGGAACTGTCAATATAAGTTGCCTACCAGTTTATTACCGATGGCTCTTTTGATGTCGTACTAAAGGATTAGCACCCAGGTGTAATTTACGATGCCCTGTTCTGCACAAAGAACTTTCTGGCGACTACGTTTTGCTTGGCTTCTTGCTCGCGGCGTTTGTCCACAGATCAAACACCGGATTATTGTCAGTTGGATAAATATCCGTCCACCTAGGTAGACCGTGACACCGCAATATTGAAGTCGCATGAGAACGTGATGTTTCTAAAACCGATGACAAAAGATAAAACGGATTTTTCAGAACATTATGGTAATTTTCCTTCGAACAGAAACATAGGGTGTATCTGTGGCAAAATGACCCTGTACTAGATGATCACTGGAAGTATAGTAAGTCAGGAGTGGTACGATTATGTTAACTCCCCTACTTCTTATGTTTTTTTTCTTTTGGTTATCGTTATCTAGGAGATGATCGATCACGGGGTTATTACTCGGATGGAGTAAACAATAAAATAAAAAATGAAATAAATGGATCGAATCACAGAGATATGAGCAGAGATAAAGAAAAAAAACAGCACGAACTCCAGTATCTAAAATACAACAATTTAATCAATTACCTAAACAAAACGAAATCGAAAATGATATTCGAGTGACTGATCGAACTCAAATTGCTAGCATGTCAGCATCATCTGTTGTTTCCGGTGTTTATCCAAATTACTGAAGGCGATAGGTCGGCATTGCTGTATTCTCCCCCCATCTCTCTCTCTCTCTCTCTCTCTCTCTCTCTCTCTCTCTCTCTCTCTCTCTCTCTCTCTCTCTCTCTCTCTCTCTCTCTCTCTCTCTCTCTCTCTCTCTCTCTCTCTCTCTCTCTCTCTCTCTCTCTTCAGGTCATCAACCTCCTGGTTTGCATACAGCGCTCGTTTTCCACTATGCAATCAGGTATGGATTTCTTTTCCTAAAAAAATAATTTAGTACCCAGAATAAATACTTGTCAAGTATTTATTCTCCTGAAATAAAAAAAACATTCCCACTCTCTTTGAGTCAGATATGTTTATTGAAATTCAAGAACACTATGATATGTTGGCAACCTATCACTGATACACTATCCTATTAACGTGAAATTGTGGGTTTGTTCAATATGCTCTCTCATTCCTACTGAGACATCGTCATCCGATGCTTATACTGCCCAACTGTGGCTATAATTTATCAGTAGAAGTATGCCTGTTGGCACATGCTCCTGGATTCTCGGTAGAAGAGAATTCATAACTTAATTACAAGAATTAATTTACTTCACTCCTAATCCTACGTTACATTGCTAATTAACGATTCATTGACGTACATTTCAAGTCATAAAAAGTCAATTCTAAGCATACATCATTTAAGACAAATAAATTAATTCTCTCAGTGCTTATCTGAAGAAATGCATGAAATCTGTATGAAACAAACAAAACATACAAAACAACTAAGTCTGAATCCACTTATATAATACATGAATAATTTAAAATTTGAGACAGTTTGCATGGAAACAATTAACTTAATGACACAAGGAAATATGAAGCATGAACTTAAAATAAACAAATTGAACAAATAATTACAAGTTTATATCCATGAAAGATTCATTTCGTGACTAACCATGTGCTTTATTCGAGACTCCGTGTGATGTCGAATCTCTCTACCTTCGTGTCCCTCATTTCCGTTATCCGCCTTTACACAATATAACGAGACAACTTGCATTTCCAGGCGCTAAATTCTGAGCCGCCTCAGAAGCATAAACTGGTTAATTTCCAGAGTCGAATGTAAAACTATGAATGCCGTCTGTTAGCATAGTCAATCAGGATTACTTTTCTAAATTCTAACACTCCCATCGAAGTTCGAATAATTCTCTCTAGTCCACCTTTATTAATAACTCCTGGAAAATATCATTTTATGACACCTACGACCCATAACATTATCCATGGTTGGTCTCAAATCTAGACATTTACCGTTATTGACCTTGCGTAACCACTGCACACTGTCTCTAACCAATAACCAAGCGAAACTTAATTAGCATTAACTTCATACCACAAACAGAATTGATTAAATCTCCTCGCAGTCAACAAGTTATAGCGAGTAAAATCTAACTTTTATGCGCCATGCTGACCACTACAGAATGCACTGTGAAATTAGTCTACAGAAATTATTAAAAGTTTTCAACCTTGTAAATACATTCATGTTTAATATTTAGTATTTATAAATGAAGATGAAAGAACTCGCATTATTCCTCACTCTTCATTGATTTTGCGATTTTTCAGTGAGTGAGAAGGATAAAGCAAGTGATATTTTAGGCGAAACAAAATGGCATTGTCTCGTGGTTTCAAATACTTCTTTTTGAACTTTCTCCTTCACAATCTTTCCGTTAATCTTTAAATATGTCAATTGAGCGGAATTTTTTTTACGTCCGATTACCAAATCTGAGTGTCGTTTTCTTTACCTCCAGGCTTCTACCATATAAAATAGTGCGTTCGCCAGTTTTGCTATTCATATTTGACTTGTCAAAAACTTTCAATAACGTTTCAAAACTGACGGAATCCATGGAGCAGATCAAGTCGGTGAAGCACAACCTTATTGAGATGAAAATAGCGAAGACCACCATGAAGATGGCGCCAAATCTAGCCGAACAACTATCCTAGGAACCCTTTTCAGGACCAGCCAAACGAATTCGAAAATAAAGATGCTGCTCAAAATGATAGTTAATTTTGTCCTCAATCCTTATGTGTCTGTGTATCTGTGTGTATGCTTGCTACCAACTAAAACTTTAAAACACGTCCCCTCTCTTTTTATGCAGTATTATGTATGTGGATATAGTGTGTGCGTAAAAACACCACTAACCTTACTTCTATGTGATGCTGTGTGACTTCATCCCCTCGTTTTATATCCTGCCCTTGTCATTGGTTAGTATAGTACAGGGTGTTGCATAACAGTTGACAAAATATAGATCACTCACTGAGCACAGTGTGTCGGACATTAGAGCTGGACAATCAAAAAGTGGGGTGTCCGAGAGTAATCATTAAGTGGCATAATGTACTCAAAATGTGGTGCTCTGGATAGTACTCAGAATATTATGTGGGATAGTACTCAAAAAGACGTATTTTATAGCAGATTACCAGTTAGCCTTACCATTCCCTGTTTGTTTCCTTATTTGCCTCTAATGCAAAATATTTATCATCCAATCTATTAAAAGTAAAATTTATATTTACCCAGAATGGCTCACATTATAACCCTACGGCGTAATGTCAATTTATAGAAAGCTGCCAAGTGACCCATTTTATTGAGGTCTGCAGTTTTTTCACAACCTAACAATGTAACCTCAATGTTAAATTCTCTAAGTAACTTCACCCGCATGTAACCCCCAGCATAATATTAATTCCACAAAAGGACCGAATTGCCGCATATTACTTCTAATGCCCGGCACTGGATTTCTACAGATAGCCTATGCTGTTACACATACGCGAGAGCACTGTTTTACGGAAAACGTGCGCCTAAGTTTTGTGCTCGTGGATTTATGTGTATGCGTTTGTTATAAGGAAAAATGCATACACATCAAAGAAGCATCATTACTAATTACGGCTTATGAAACTTTTTCATTTTTAACTCTTGTATTTTGAAGTTAAACAGCTAATATGTACACTTCATATCTAAATCGAGTGAACGGTGTGTTCATTATAAACATTTTTATCATTTTCCATTATATAAAATGTAAAAACTCAAAAAGATTAAAATGTTTTTAAGAATATTTTTTAATTCATCTATTTTATACGCACACACTTTTTAAAAACTATATGTTTGGCATCAGCTGCTCTTATATGTAGTTCTCATTGCATGTTTGGTTTTTTAACTGTATTTAATCTTTCTTGTGCAAACCAAATAAAATAAATCAATTTGAATATAAACTAGAGATTTCTTTCGTCATGACTCACTGACCATTGGGAGTATTTTTTTTTTATCCTAATGGCAAGTTTATTTATTTATCTAAAATGTCATAACTCGCCATTGTCACAATGAACACATTGTTTTGATACGAGATTTGAAAATGTTTGGTATGTGAAATTCATATTTTCAGTATACAAGCATGTAGCTATCAATCTACATAATTAAGTATTACCTTTGTGAACATTCTATTTGCAAATTTCTTTGATAATAATGCCAAATTTTCAAATGTACATCTAGCAATGTCATTTTGATTGTATAATCATCACAGACCTCATGTTTCCCAAATGCAATTCCCATTTTTAAAAACGAATAACATTCAGTGAAAGAACAAATACTCATAAGAGTTTGAAACGAAGTAGGAGTTAAAATTTTTGATCGAATCATAGCAGCAGTATCTAAAATATGTAGTCTAAATTTTACTATATATTTCATATATTTAATCCCGTTTGTGGGAAAATTTCCACACATGTTGATGTACTTACAATTAGTCATTCCTAGCTAAAGCTGTTCGTACTAGCTGTGACCATCATTTTTTAATATCGGGTTATCTTCCTAACGCATGTTGGAGGTACGAGGACTAAGCTAGGATGTGTCTTAGGCAATAAACACTTGGGCAAACATTATATAACCACGCCTCCGTCTATTTACGTGACTAATGCACTACAACCATCCCCACTTTTGGACATCCACTTCACTTAGAGACACAAAAATAGTGTGCGGTGCATATACGAGTCCGTTCTGTACTTAAGTGGCTTTTCTTGTTAACCATTGAATCCAAGGCAAACCACTTAGCGAAAGATTTCATATTTCAAAAATTTATTTATTTTAGTTAGAATTAAACTTTAAACCAAACTGTTCCATAGAAAAGCACCTACAGGCTGTAATTAACGCATACTACAAAACACACAAACTCGTACGTATGGTACATGTAAGCCACGTGTACATTTTATAACAGTTTATTATCACACATAAAATTTTAATCTCTATAATTATTGCTTCTAACGTGCTTCTAAAATAATTATTTAACAAACGATTAAGCATAAAATTATGTCAACTGGCTTGAGTAAGTCTGATTGACATCAGTTCTCTACAAACATTGTGTCCGTGACATTCATTGGTGAAGGTGCTATTAAGAATTCATCATACTTTTACGAAATATAACTATTAAAACAAATAATATTGTGTACCAGTCAAGATTATGATATTATGCAACCACTCCTCGCACAATATCAAATAATACTTTGCTTGTAAACATCGCCCATCAAACTCAAATTTTCACTATCGCTGCGCTCATATATACCGACTAAAAGTTAAATTATGTAAACCTATAACTTTGCTTCTTTTGTGTCTGTGCATGCGTTCTCGTGTTTGCGTCCATCTGCTTCTGCGTATTTCACTTAAAACATATTAGATTGCAAATGAGTGAAAGTCATTACAGATATTTACAAAGCCATCTGTCAATCCCTTGGATCTTTAAATTACTAAATCTGGTCTTCATCGCAACAAATCAGAGGAAGCATACAGAGGACCATTATGAATTTTTACAACTTAGGGATTTTTTTCAGCCTTATCACACGTTAAATTATACTTATGGATGCTATAATATGCAGCTTAATGACATTAAATAATATTCACATATGTTACTTTTTCAGTTTTTTTTCAGCTTTATGACACACTAAATAATATCCACTGATGTTACCTTTTCAGATTAATGATACTGATACTTGACAGGGATATTTATTTGACCGAGCGGTGTCAAAGCCTGGTGCGATTCTGCTAGAAGTCATAGTTTATCCTAAATTTCCAAACACTTCTATACAGCTTCAGTTGTAAATTAGAAGGCCCGACATGTCCATTCTGTACATAAATTTTACTTTAATCAATGCAAGACAACAGCTCTCACAACGTGCCAAATATCTATCAACCGCACATCTGCATAGTTTCTCTTCATCAACTTTCCGTACATTCAGCAGTTGTCGTCGTAGGAACCATACAACTATCCCCTTACACAGGGAACTATTTTAACTACGCCACATTAGGACCGATTTCCACTTAAAAATTGCAGTGTCTCTTTTGTCCTTTTTTGTTTTAAGACTGACGTTGTAACTCTTATTTTAACTGATTTTATATTCCAGGTTGCCTAATACAAGTGAGCGATATCAAGCATTGCTTGTAAATAAGGGTTATATCATCAAGCATAAGATTCAACGTTTATTCGTAATTTGGAGTTTTCTAACAACTATTATATGTGAGAGATACATTAATTACATATTATGTTTCATCTTTGTTGACTTTTATTTACTCGCGAAAGAGACAAATTGGATATGTCATTTGCTTTTTATATTCTCTATTTTGATACCATGTCACTTTTTAAAGAGCCAAATGTCTCAAAGCATAGAGGATAATTTTTTTATATAAAATTGTATTTCATTTTTTCTTGGCTCATGCTCATGAAATGCATATGTAAATTTATACTTACATTTCGAATAATTGATGATCTGATCTTTACATGGATACCGCTGATTAATTGCTTAAATAATAATTTTAAATGTTTGAGGTTAACAATACTGTCCAAACATTTATTGTGCTTCTTTCCTTACTTTTTCTAATTGTAAAGAAAAATATCTTTTTCATAAAACGTAATATTTACCAAATTTGTCAAATATATATTGTCTTTTTCCAATACATGACATTCTATAGCCCATAAATAGCATGAATTAATCTTACAAGAGACTACTCTTTCAACGAGCAAGGCTTGATTTAAGGTTTAGAAGTTTGTTAAACAAAACACTAACAAGGGAAGATATTATTTTATTTAATGAAATCAAAGATTTAGGTTGTTTGAATGACAAGGTGCATCCATATTTTGCTAAGTATTTCAAGAGATCACTCTCTTAGCACTATTTGTACTCATACCTCTTGGCATTTTTAGAACATGCTAGTACAAATAACCCTTTTTAAGTTTTGTTTACACAAGACATAGCTGGCTCTTTCTGCTGACAAATTCCACTCTTGATCTGAATCTGATTGTAAAAAAATACTAACAGCGAAATAAAAATCTAAGTTTGAATCATTGTGAATATGAAACATGGTTCTCAGTTCAATCAAGTTACAAAATTTACGATTATTTAATAGCGTACGAATTCAATGACAACTGAAAGGACCACACTTATGATATAATAAAAACGTGATATGCAGTAAAAGTCATTGTTTAGAATGTTCTATCATGCTGAAATTTAATTATGATGCATGCCAGTGTTACTTTTTCAAATTTTTGCGATATAAAATAATTCTTGCGACATTTCAAAAATATTCTAATTACAGAAAACGTTTGAATAACCTAACTAAAATACTTAATGCCCTGTAAATCTTTAGCTGTAAATTTAAAAATCATCGTTTCTTAACAGGACTGTATTTATTGACTGATTAATTGTAACTATTTATTTCATTACTGAATTATTTGATTTTTCCTCTCATAATTTATATATTAAATTATATACCCACATTTAAGTTAATTTCACAAATACTAAAAGAGATTTAGTGAGTGAAGAACGCGTGAATGAAAATGAAGACCAGAACTAATGGCATTACTAGCTAGAATTATTAATTATGCGTATATTTTTATAATTCTCGATGTTAATGAAATTATTTAAATAATGTAGAATTCGGAGATATGGGTTATTTATCATCCCAGTTTTTAGTGTGTATTGATAATTATAAAAAAACCACATTGAAACACTCCCTCCATGAAAAACAAATATTCACGGGAAATTATGCTAGGATTCGCTTAAATTATTATAACGACCAATATATATTGTACTTAATTTTTAAAAAAGTTTGTTTTCACTGTGACACACTGTTGACCTACATACATTTGCAGATAAATGGCAGTATATGTGTGCCGTTATACGGCACTACAGAGGAATGCTAGGTTAGATGATAACATAATTTGGCCACGGCTACTAAAACCGTAATGGAAATATTTATTCCGAGCAATGTACACGATACTCTTAGGTACATGATACTGAGAGAATGCTCTCTCTCTCTCTCTCTCTCTCTCTCTCTCTCTCTCTCTCTCTCTCTCTCTCTCTCTCTCTCTCTCTCTCTCTCTCTCTCTCTCTCTCTCTCTCTCTCTCTCTCTCTCTCTCTCTCTCATATTTTTTCATTTATTAAATGTGTTCTTTCTCTCTCAGACCGTTTTCAATGGTTCGTTTATTCCACTCTGCCTAATGTTTTAGCTACTGCTGCTGCTACTACTACTACTACTTGTCATTATTATTATTATTATTATTATTATTATTATTATTATTATTATTATTATTATTATTATTATTATTATTATTATTATTATTATTATTATATGAAGTTGCACATACATAAACAGAAAACAAATATTTGTAACTTTAGTTTGAATGTATAACGAGATTGATAAATGTAATAAAGAAAAATTTAAAGAGGCAAAAATAGATTGTCCTAAATGTTTTAAGAAAAAATGAATATTGTTGGATAGGTACCACTCAGAAACATTTAGAAATTATGATTAAAATAAAATTTTAATTGGATAAATGTCACATACAGTTTTATTCTTTGCTTCATTGCTGCAGCTGTAGATGTTGCTTCAAAAATTATTTTATCCCATGGGTGGAGTTCTCCAAATATCGACGAGGATCCACGGAGGGTGGGGGTAGAGAGTGATCTAAGGTGTTCGCCTGTACAGATCACTCACAGATCTCAATGCGCTCGGCTCAACCGACGAGGGTGTGTGAGAAAGTTTGCCAGTAGCTTCCCGTGGGTAAGTGGTTCTTTCCGGGTCTCTCAAGGTTATTCCGCCAACTAAACTGGTTGCCGTGTAAATGATATCATATGCTAAACAACGGCGTTAAACCCACAAAAAACTAAACCAAACCTTACATTGATGCATAATAAAAAGTTTTTTCACTCACATTCCTGAACGAAAAATGAGGGTCAGTCACAAGGGGCATATTGTGGATAGCGATGTAACTTTCAAACAGGATAACACTCATTGACAAGTTCATATCCTTAAGAAAAAGCGCAAAATCTTGGGGTTATGCATAGGCGTCAGATAATGCTTGAACACATATTAGAGTTGAAGGAACAATGGTTTTGACGGGAAAGGTAATGGCAAGACAAACTATCATAACTATGTACTGCGGATAGCTCGTACATATAAAGCGTATAAGCAGGGCAATAAATAAAACCTGTTCTAATCCATAGCTTTAGTCAAGATAAACATAAATTAATGATATATTCCTCGAGTCAACTATAATCTCGAACTGATTTACCAATCATAAATAATAAGAGTAGATGAACCTGAAAAATAACCAATTACAACAGTCTCTTTATGGAATCGATCTCAGACTACAAAAGATGTATATGTAGCTACACTATTAATTTGAAAAGTCCTGTTTGCATGACACTCAATTCAATCACTCTTCGCTGTAGTACGTAAATAGGTTGCAATTAATGTTTATTACAGTGATTCTTTTAAAAGAATACTCGGGAGATAATGGAATTGAAGGAGGTTTTGCAACCTTGTCTGTGATATGATCGAATAAGAGGGTCAAAATGGTAGAAAGCCCACATACTTAGACCTTAATGGTAAATAAACACAAGCACATACTTTGGCCTATTTTTACAAAATTCGAATAATTTCTAAAGTTAGATACCAACATCCTTGTTTCAAAAATTTTTCAATGAAAAAGAAGGTAAATGTTTCTCATCATTTAAAAAAATGTTCGAATTGATCGGATTGCTAGAAATAACGCCTGATACATTTTATGGCATCATGAAAATTCCATGTTCCATATATTATGAAAATATATAGCTTCATCTCATCAGTAAATCTTTTTTCATTTTTTATATTAGGTAAGATGGCAATGTTGGATGGAAAACATGAATCCAGGAACTGGCTTAAAAACATTATCTATGAAAATAATTAATTCAAAATCTGCTTGACTAGATTGATGTTATTACAAATTGTATGACCGCTCCGGTGGCCTAAGCGATTAAAACGCCAGCCTCCGATCCGGGCGATTCGAACCCCGAGAGAGTCATACCAAAGACTTACAAAAATGGTACTAACAGCTGCTTCTCTTGGCACTCAGCATTAAAAGGTTAGTGTTAAGACTGGTTGGCCTGGTGTCAGGAAATCTGTGACTGGGTGGGACATCATGCTACATGTCTGTGGCATATTGCTCCAGAGCTAGACATAATATGCCCAACTGCAGAGATTGTAGCGGTATTTTAAAAATTGTTAAAGTTGCATTAAAAGTAAAAGACACAAAAAAATCTCAAATTACATTGGATTGTCAGTGTTCTTATAAATAACTTTTGATAGATGTTACAATCAAAACTGTCAATAAATCTATCAAATGTCAAGACGCTTTATACTTTGGCAAAAATAAGAATAAAAATAAAACAACGAAGAAGCAATGTCATATCGCTCACAAAACATTTTTAATGATTCACGTTTGAAACTAAGTGTTTGTAAATTAATGGAATCAGCACATTGAAGTAAAAAAAAATCCAGACATTAAATATTAAATTTCACTTTAATGGCACAATGATTTAATCGGTTATTCAGCGTATACTAAAGTGTAATGAAACGTCATTGTATTTAACAATATACTTTTGAGTAATTGTGCTGACAGGGTTTTTATTTTTAAAAAAATGATCATAGTCTTCAAAGCAACAAAAACTTTAACTATTTTCTTTGTATGTAATGTTAAAGACAAAATATTACTGCGCACTAAGGTTGCATTAGCAGATCACATCTATGATATATTCATTAAAATATTTCAATGTTCATATTTGAATCTTAGTCGTGAAAGAATAAAAGAACACGACGTAACACAGGACCGAAAGGGAACTGAACATTTGGACAACATCTGAAGATATTTAAAAGAATCAGAAATGAAATCGCTTTTTGAAAATTTGCGTGACAATTAAACTTGATGTTGTGAAATCCAGAATTAAATTCAAGATAAAATACAATCGTTAAATCACCATTCTCAGCCATGTTTGTTAAAGAAAGATATTACACACATTATTTGAAAAGACTCATAAATAAATCATAACACGAATATATGTTACAGCTGAAAGATTGGAAAGACTTGAAGAATTGCTGTTATTGCAAAGAAAATGCTTCAAACGTCGGAGGTATGTTATACTAATGGCTAAATACTATTTAAAGATATATCTGAAAGTATTAAAAGTGTCATGAGGCACAAAAGAGATTCACTAATGTTATCAACATGAACGAAAGTACTAAAAATACATAGATTATATGAGAACGAGTTACCAGTCTACGAACACTTATTCTTGTCAATATTCAACTTCAATTCTATCACTTGTAATATTTGGTTGTGCAGAGTTATACACATTATAACGTTAATGGTAATCTGTTGAAAGATTTAACACTATATATTGTATTTATTTATTTTAATCACACTGAAAGGTTATCGTTTACAAGGCGCCTTCCATTATGTTCAGCTTGATATACTATGCTAGGGCAACAATACTACTATCCTGAGTCATGATTGGACAAGTCCATAAGGTTATTTTCATAGCGGAGTATTGTTTGTACCCCGCGCGCATTAAAATCTAATAGCACAGTTACTAGGAGTTGGTCGCTCATCTTATCTAACAATGGATCATCGTATATATGTAGCAATCTAAAATAGTATCTGTTGTCTGGTTGGATGTAGTACGATAAATCAGCCCAACACCCGTAATGAAATTAATTTTCGGTTTAGGGGCTGATATCAGCTATTCATTCAAAACTGCAAAAAATATCTAGAAATTTTGGCTGCATAAATCGGTATACATTTTATACACTTCCCGGATTTCTCGCGGCTGCAGAGCTATCATCGGCTTAAAAGTTCTTTTGACAATACGTACATTCTGTTTCCGGAGCAAATCCTATGGTTGGTGACTTGTAAATCCACATGGAATAGAACAACCATCTGTCGTGTGACCATTTGAATTTGGCACTAGATATGATTGTTACCAATTAAAGACGTGTGTTTAACGTGTACGCAGGCTTGTTTCGGGAAAATATGAATGCAGCAAAATTGTATAATTTAATGAACAGGAGATATCAGACCCAGTATCAAAATAGATTTGGGGTTTATTTATCGGACTAGGTTGGATGCCACACAATGAAACAAATCCAATCATATCAGTCATAACATTTATATAAGAATATAATCTGGAATATTCATAGCATGATCGGTAGACAGCGACACATGTGTACATTTCACCAATTTGAATAAGTCATGCACATTTTTCTTTCAAATCAATGCATTTGGACATCAAGTAAGTCATCATATTGAAAACCTAACAAATAAATAACGAAGTTGATCAATGACTCGTAGCTAGCTAAAATGTGGCCACCTTGATAAACCGACATGCATACATACAATTTGTTTCGTTTTGACTAGGTCAACGTACAAGATCATTTGAGACTAATACGACCAGGATTAACTAACAACAACTACTTCACGAAGCAAAATGCTAAATTTAGTACACATACGCCAACTCTTAACCAACCTTCTTCCTTCTATCCGAGTTTACATTCCCTCCATTAATAAGTTATTCATGTCAATCTGACAGCAAAATTACAGCAGAAACTTCGATGGTAAATCTAAAAGAAGACTTTGTGCAAGAAAACGGTTTAGTTACACATAAATAATTGAAAGTCACAAATTCATATTAAACAAGAGGATGTTTCCTTGGAACTAACATGAGAGAGCTTGTACCCTATTCATTGTTTATGTCGCGATAAAGTATCAGACACCCATCATTCTGTCCTGACGTGAGAAAAGTCTGAATATTTTATCATTATTAGTCCCTTAATAAATGCTTATATCAAACCGATGCACATACACATGCGTGTCTCTCTCTCTCTCTCTCTCTCTCTCTCTCTCTCTCTCTCTCTCTCTCTCTCTCTCTCTCTCTCTCTCTCTCTCTCTCTCAATATATGGAAATTCCGAATCAAACAGGTTGACACCACAGATTTGGCAACAAAATCTTTATTCCGTCCGCATTTACAAATATTTTACAAATCACAAAACCAGATACTGCATCTTGATAAACGATTAATTCAAGGACTGAAAGATATTAAGAACAACTACAAAAAGAACAACCAAAAAAAACCCTAAGAAAACAAACAAATAAAACAAGATAATAATAATAATAATAATAATAATAATAATAATAATAATAATAATAATAATAATAATAATAATAATAATAATAGCTGTGTTCTGAAAAATGCAGTTATCATATTGTTACATACTGTGTTTATTTTCTTGAGTACTATCGTTATGATCCAGGGATGAGGATGATTTCACGTTTTAGTTTAAGCTGTTAGCCACAGGTTCCCACTTAAACTACAAAAAATAAATTGTTAAACGATTATTAGATTTTGTTTAAAAGTGTAATTTTCTATTCTTTGACATCAATGAATATATGTTGAACATTTCGCATATTATAATACTTATAATGGATTTTTGTTGTAATCAATATGGCTGGAGGTATGAACAGATTTCTGCTAATCAGACACTATCGAAGCCCGGCCGAGTCATACTAAATCCTTATAAAATGGTACTAATAGCTGCACTCGCTAGTCAGCATGAAATGGTTAGTGTTAGGATTTGTCGGCTTGCTGTCAGGATAATGTGACTGGGTGCATTGGTTTCCTATAATGTTTAGTTTACAAATTATATTTAAATTGAAAACATTGATGATAAATCTGACAACGGACATTTAAAATGTTTAAGTTGATTTGGGATGTATCATCCAATAGAATCTGCGCTACATCGCTGCGTTTTGGCTCATTAGTCATTCTTCTGTTAATCGAAGCATTTCGCAACTTTCCCCATAATTGGATTTGTTTCGGGAAACAACAAAGCCAGCAACTGCGGATCCTGTTCCAATGGCAAGCCTGACATTATTTATTTTGTTTTCTAAACATGCCAGTGTGCTTGTCAGTAAGCTGGCGATGGGGTAAGTGTTGCATTTGTTAAAGGACCCAAGACACTAATAGTAGGAGGAATGGTAACTAGTCTGATAACAAGCAAAATGAATATATATTTGTCTACCTCAAAATAACTTTTATTGAAATACTAAACATAACGTCAAAAATAGCAACTGTTGCCAAAAAGGGTGTGGGGGTTTGCACTGGGCAGAGTTATTAAATTTAAATATGATAAGGTGAGAGATTTCTTGCATCTGTTGATATCTATGCAATCAAATATATAAAGTTTAGATAATTAACTTTTTATAGAGTAATTATTGTCACCATTTTTATCTTTCCTTTTTATGTTTTTAGACATTACGCTTCAAATATGATCCCCTAGGTCTCTACCACCATACATGATGCTATTGCACCCTATGACTTTTTATCCAATCAATTTCATTCAGTGAATGTTTTGAAACTTCATATTTTGTACCATAACTGGCCTGTGCATACCTTACTTCAGTTTAAAATGATATGTATTAGAGAGAAATTATAAGTAATTTCTGTCAGTTAAATATATTTTTTCTGGAGTAAAACGTGGACATATTGATAATCACCTTGACCTTTTTTACTCATTTGTTGAATAATATGTCAAGGCTGATTTATATCTCAATCATAAATTGAAGAGAGATGAATGGTGATGACAAACAAGACAACCATTGTTTAGACAGATTTATTTTGATATTTTTTCTTTCTTTGTGAAATTAAGCTAAAAAATTTAAATTTTGCCCAAAATATACAATTGCTTCTTGGTATTCATGAAATTGCAATATAATTTCATGTTTCATGTTAATGAATGTAAGCAGAACTACGCGCACTGTTTGCTTAAGTTTGTCTTCTAACATGCACAGGTCTTTCAAGAGAATCAAGGGTGGATATAGGACTCTGGCTACTAAAATTTATAGAGGAATAGGAATCATTATGGAATGGGTGAACATAAATTAGACTATATATGGGTTTTGCTGGCCAGGATTGGTTGATAATGAAAGTAAGATTTTAGTAAAAAGAATCTTTTGAAAGCAGACGACGGTTTGTTAGTAGTGAAGATGATTACTTAATCAGGTAAAGCGTTGCCGACGTCTGTACCGCGTTGAAATTCTACAGGTATTTTACACACAGAACGGATAACGTTAACGCAATTATGCAAACTCTGATTAACATAAAATATGGATGCTTCCAGTGAGGAGGTTCCCAAGTTATAGAAGGCTGTCACGCAACAAGACACAGTAAACGTTTAATTGTTTGATTATGTTTCGTGTGCTAATCTCATTGTTAAACTGTCTCTCGGGGTAAAAGTTAATACACTATGCAGCAATAATTGTGACTTGTTCAGTGAAAAATATAATATTGTAAGATGCAAAGGGTCCAATGTTAACTTATTATCGAGCGAATGCGTGAGGCTGGTTTGAGGTCGACGTTTGCTATTATTTCCATAAGTCTCAAGACAACATGGTCAAGAGAAGGGCTCTTAAACGCAAAAAACGACGAATAATTTTCTTCTGATCATCCAACACCACGCATTCACGAGACGCGAACTTAAAACTTGTTTGGCTACAAACAAGTAACAAACCAGTACGCTATTCCAAACCGCAGACAAGTATTCAAAAAAGCGTACCACGAAAGACGACTGAAGCACCTAATAGACAGAAACATTATTTCCTCAAATGACCAAACACTTATATGTTAGAATATAATGAATAAATATTGCAAAGTAAACAACACCAACACGTAAAAATACGTAAAGTTCTACTTTGGAATATAATGAGAATGAGAAACCATTTTGTGAAACGATTCTATGGCACTATAAAACTGTATTGTGAATTGATAGGCTAGAATATTTAGTAACGTTACAACTGTATCCACCATGTCGATTCTAGTGGTTCAAACTAGAGACAAGAACATTCGAAATTGAAACGTAATAACTTTAAAATATCCCCAGTACATATTAATACAAGTTTGTATTATATTTACATTAAATTAGGACATTTAATCCATGCACTAATTAAAATTAGACTTGGTTTTCTTTTCAAAATAAGACCCTTACCTTTAATTTGCACGTACTCTAGTTTAAATAGATTTGCAATTTTAGATGAAATCTTCGAAAAGATTTCAAACCCAAACTGATGAAATAGATCTAAGCTTTTCACATGTCACGTCACTATTCTATCCCTTGCGCTTTCAAAATTTAGAGAGGATATGGAAAAATCTGTCACACCCATTTTTAACATCGATTATAGGACTCGACAAAATCTAGCACTATTTTGTGATGTAGACATTTCCATCTTGAATCTCATGTACCCTCAGTGTTGTAGGGTTAACAATCGCGTACAGTGTCATTGATTACGGACCAGATCTTGACAGTCAGGACGTTATCTAGACCTGATGTGTCACCTGTATAAAGGGTCATTCTGTTATCTCAAATACATGCATAGATGACATGAATGAGGCACTAACCGAAACGCCTGTCCAAAAAAGCCTAAAAATGTTGTATGAAATACCATACTCACGAAGCAGTATGCCTGTGTACAATGTTTCATCCCTTCACCCGAAAGAACATTCGATGGACGTTAAGTTTGTAAGTTTGTAGGTAGTATGCCATATAAAACAAAAAAAGAAAACAACAACAATAACAACCTAAATAACATAACGAACTAAAATGATTACAGGTCAGTTTGAGACTTATAAAGGATAAAGCTTCCTAACTGCCGATTTCGACTCCCACTCCGATTTAGATCAATTCCATGATTATAAAAAGTCCCTTTTTCTTCCTTAAATATGTGTCTAAATCTCATCTAGGATTGCTATCAATAAAGAAAATCTACCTTTAATAACACAATGGTTTTATCTTGCACGTATCTTCGTGTATTAAGGGAATTTCGTCAAGCTGTCTGCGAAATTCATCTAAAATTATGCATCTGCAAATTAAATCCGTAATAATCATTGATATTATGTACAATTCTGTCTTTTTATTATGCAACAATGGTTATATGATGCGTATATTTACATTACGCATTTTCATTTTCTCTGACATCCATTTTTGTTTTCATTTAAAACATTGCCTTATCTTTATATTGAAGACTTCCAAATTATTGCTAGAATAGCCATGAAATGATAATCGATGCATTTCTTAATAAAAAAAAAACATAAACACACACAAACCGTTCAGATCTTCTGTACATTCATAATAACTGTCAAAATCGATGGTAAGGAACATCGGCAACCACATAGCATAGTGCGTGATCGTAATTATCAAATTGTGCTAAAATTTGGTTTATGGATAATCAATTCTGTATGTAATGCTTTTACTTGCACGCTTTCTTAACGAAAAGTTAGTTTTATTTGATTTATATTTAATGTCAATGAATTTCAAGTAGATCATTTATTAATAACTAAATATACACCATAACAATTTCTCTATTCAAAATAACATCCCAGGCAGTGCCAGATTACCAATTAAGCTTACTAAGCACTTACTTAGGGTACCAGCCTAACAGGGCCACCACAAAAAATTGTTGATGATAAAATTTAATGAATTATTTATGACCATTTCGATATGTATGTACGAGTATTTTAATTGGGTATGATGGCAACACAAGCGTTTTCCCAAAAAATTAACTTTTAATATTGCTTTACAAGTTTGACATTTAGTAGGAGATGGGTGAACCATAATATTTTCAGTGCTTAGGACTCTGGAAGACCCTAATCCGGTACCTATCCCAAGTCATCTCCCTCTATCCCGCCATAACCCAAAAATGTTCCATTGTTCGTCCTTAATGTTGCAATATCTTTATATCAAATGTTTCTCCAGAATGCTGGGAAGAAAAAAGAACAAAAGCAGCAGACATGTAATAAATATATATTTCCTCCAGTGACCACATCTCCTAACTATTCCATTATTTTATCGACGTCATTACTAAAGTAAAGTCAGCCATCATTTTATCATTGTCACAGATCACATGACATTACCCATAACGCTCCTCTATATTCACTGATCAGTAAAATCTTCAAATGGTACAAGACTCAGCTTTCGGAAAATTATTACTGTATTTGATACATTTCCTTCCATGATTTTATATCAGTTTATTTAAAATTTAATTTAATGTTAAGGAAATTGAAGTTAATCAATTAATGAATGTCAAGATATACCTCCTCAGAAATTTATCTATTTCAGCAACATCACAGGAATTTCCCTCTACCAACATCTGTCCACCCACGGACCATCCCAAAAATGGTCGTGATGTTTCAATGCCTTTTACGTGATATATATATATATATATATATATATATATATATATATATATATATATATATATATATAAAACATGTTCATTGTACCATTGTGCTGTTTTATTTGTACCACTGTGCTGTTTTATTTGTCGATTCGTCAAAGCAGCAGTTATTCTTAATTGTTCAAATTATAAAACCCAAAATACACACGACATGGTAGGAAGTTATTCCAAGTCACTGGCTGAAACAAAAATTATCAGAAGTAACCGAAAGGAAGTAAATCATGCTTTACGAAACCTAAATTTTCTTCCTGTCAGCCGTATGTTCGCATATTCTTTTGACACTTGCATAAATATAATTAGTTTTTTCTTGATACACAGGAGAATATTTAGATCAAGCTGTACATAATTATCGAATTATGGAACGACTGAGACCTCTGCATCATTCAATAATCTGCAAACAACGTTTGCTAAAACTCGATATCATGATTAACTAGCAGTTTACATTCCTTTCGAACTTTTAACTCTTTAGAGGACACCAAAATTTAACACATAAAAGTGTTGGTTAGGTACAAGAATAATAATGAATATGTAGCAAGATTGTAACAAAATATTCAGATAGGGGAAATTATACTGAGAAATTTTCGTGTGGAGTTTTAGGCAAAAGAAACCATCTGATTGCAAATGTAATAACACTAAAATGTTACTTTTTTGAAAAGAAAATTCGTTTTGTACAGTTACGCGCAAACCACTTGACGTAGACCTCTTAAACCTAGTAGACATGGTGTTGTACATTTCTAACAGGTAATGGCTATGATAAGGCCTTTTGAAGCATATATCTATGTTAGAACATACTGCACTAAGATGTATGAGTGCTGAGGGTATACACAGTTATTGCAGTAATGTTTAACTCTAGATTTGGAGATGTTTGACAATAGAAGACCATATGCGTTTCACAAATCCAACTTATTTCCTTCTTCACTGTTTTCAGTTACTTTTAAACGTTTTTAGGAGGTTGAAGGAATGTTGTATCCTGACGTTAAAAAACAATATTCCGGCCAATTCACCAAGTCATGCTGGCACAACGTAAGTAAAAGCTAGAAATATTAAACAATATGAATGTAACGTTGCACTGTTAACTGGGAAAAGAAATGAAAAAAATAATAGGTCGAAAATTTTAGGAGAGGCTCGAACTGTTGCAAACACTCTTATCTTTGTACCATAGCGACTGGATATTTACGTAAAGCACAATTTATAATATATAGATAACATTTAACCTGGTAAGGTTCCTTAGGGTAGCAATATATATATATATATATATATATATATATATATATATATATATATATATATATATATATATATATATATATATATATATATATATATATATATATATATATATATATATATATATATATATATATATATATATTATATATATATATATATATATATATATATATATATATATATATATATATATATATATATATATATATATATATATATATATATATATAATATACCCCATTTTAATAAAGGTAGACACAAGTTATGCAAAGTAATCCCTTTCTTCAACAAATTCATTTCGAAAACTGCTGCAATTAGTTGTTTCAGTCCGTGTATTAAAGTACCAGGAGCCTAGTGAGTAGGCTTTTAGATCTAGTTTACTGACAGATCATTTATGTGCATAGTAGCCTAGTGTGTATGCTTATAAATCTAGCCTTGAGAAGTTAATGTTTTGAAATAATGATATATTGAAATCTATTAGTGGGAGAAAAATGATATCGCCACAGTAAATATATCATTATTGCTGCCACAGTAGCGATGTCACTTTTGGAGCTACTTTCACGAGGACAATACAAGGTTTTCACTTCACGCGTGAAATATATCGTCATACCTATTCAAAATTGTAGATGCTCTCCACATAATAAATAACAGAAGGGTAGAATAGAGATAGCAAATGCAACTTATAATGATCAAAGCAATGGATAAACGGATAAACTCCGCAAGGATTTTATTTCTTGCCATCCTTACTTTTTTCAGACCATTGTGTTTTTTCTTCAAAAAAGGCATAATCAGCTGTTTCGTGTTTTTGTTGTTGCTGTGGATCCAATTTTCATGCGCCCCTTGTGTGTTCAGCTGCTCGCATCCAAATATTACGATTGATTATGATTTTATTTCAAAACGCAATCAGCAACAGAAGAAAAGAATACTAGTTGCAATCGACATTTGAATGACAGATTTGTTCAAAGAAACATAAATTGGCATAATATAATACTGTTGAATAGGTATATATTTTCAGTGGATGATACTGTTGAATAGGTCTATATGGCAGTGGATGATATTGTTGAATAGGGATATATGGCAGTTGATGATACTGTTGAATAGGTCTATATGGCAGTGGATGATATTGTTGAATAGGGATATATGGCAGTGGATGATATTGTTGAATAGGTCTATATGGCAGTGGATGATACTGTTGAATAGGTCTATATGGCAGTAGACATATAATGGATGATCTAAGAAAAATTAGTTTGTCTTTATTTTACTGTTCGATAAGGATGACTGAAAATAATAACACATATGAAAGCTACATATATCGTAGATGGTTGCAAAAGGCGTCTTCTTTCTAAAGGTCAAACGTGTTTTCGACTGCGCTGACAGTTTTGGAGGATTTCTAAGGTGCGAAATTCAGGTTAAAATATGTTCTTGATAGAGCAGACAAAAATCGAAGAAGCAAAAAAAAAGTCTTATCTTCACACCATTTCACTATATAACGTTTACTTATATTGCAATAGACAAAAGTGGATATTGCATAGACATAACAAATACTCTAACAGACATCTGAATTTATCATGAATGTGGAGGCGAAAATCAGGCCTAGGTTGCAGTGGTAACGAATTGCCAGCGTGTCGTACTAAGGACCGAAGAGGTGCGGGATCGGATCCAACCATCCGACCAGCCAGGGTAAGCAACAGTGATGGATCATTGAGCAAGTCACTTTACTTCAGTTGCCTTTGGACTAAATAACTTGAATATTACTATGCCATAAAGCAAACTTGGTCTTTATCGAACCTTGTCCTTTGAAGAGTATGTACATAACGTAAGTTACACAAAAACAAATTTTAGTTTCATTTTCACTCCCCCATTAAATCCTAAATGATAAAGAATTTACAATACTATGTCTCGAGTTAAATCTTTCTTTAAAAAGCAGTTACTTAAACAAAGGCAAGATACAGTTTCGATTTCATCCCACTGAGTGCCAACTACAAAATGCGTTTATTCTGCTGAATGGCTTCAGTTTGTCTCTCAAGATTCGATTGTATTTACTTAATGCTCTTTTGGTTTTCATATTATTTCTAATGTAAATATTCGTAAGTTAAATCTTAGATTTTTTACTTAAGGTCTTCTTATCCAAAATATCATTTTACGACAGTCAAGTTTCTCTTTCATGATGCTCGTCAAATCATTCATTGAAAACGTTTGGAAAGTTTCTTTCAGACTTCAAACTAAAATTCATGACGGTATGACATCAAATGTTGTGATTGAACTGTCGTATACCAAGATTTCTAGTTTTAATTATTAATGGGTTTAACTTGAAAATAAATCTGCATATAATTTTCTGAAGTCCATAATGTTTACCTTAGACTTTATGATATTTAGAGTTTAAATGATATCAGGTTTTATTTGTACGACTGTATGCAGAACTATGAAATAATACTTACACGGGGTCATGAATTACTTATTAGCTATGAAATAATACAATAATACTTACACGGGGTCATGAAAAACCAAAAGTTGATGAAAGTAATAATCAATCCACAAATCCAAAGAAAAGAAGACACTGAAAACAAATGTACACGAGACATTGTGGCCACTTTTCCGTCCAAGTTTTCAAGTACATAAAACCAGTCTTCAATTTTATCACTAGGTTTCTGCCTATAAATAGTCTCACAAACACAAAGCCTTATCAAATAGGTTCGGAGTTCAAAGTGACACTGGGCAGTTTAATATCAATAAGATAATATAACCACAGCTGGAAGTAAGAGCACGCCACTTACAGCTCTGATAAGAATATCTCCAATACTTACGAGCATGAACAAAATGACTGAAACTCAAATAATCCGTTATTTGTTGAAAGCTCTTCATGGATTTCAGGCCACGGTAAACAACTGGCAATAAACATAAAGCAAAGTTTGGACAAGTTATTGGAAGTTATTGATAATATTTCCTGGCTTTTTAATTTATGAGCTATAATAATATGCTGTAAATGGACTTTTATACCTGTAAAATGTTAGTGGTAAATTAGTCAAGTTTGTAAATAGAAATTTTGGAACTCAAATATGATGTATGACTTTGGTACGTGTTTTATTTACATGACCAGTTTGACCTGTTTCTGAAAAGTTAAATGAACCTGACAAGACTCTCAAACGCTATACAGTTATAGGCAAAATGTTAGGAATTTCACACATTCAAACTATTTCATACATTCATAGTTCACTGGGACATTGTATCTATTCCTGATGTGCTAAGCAACAACACCTAGATGAATTCTTTAATTTCATTTTTGTTTGATGGTGGAGACACACAACATCTGTGTATTGTCGGATTACCAAAAAGGCAGAAAAGGCACCGGCCTATGGGTCCCACGCCTTGGTTTATTGAAATTGTTGGTAAAATTAAAAACATATTAGGAGATAATTTGCGAGGGAGGCCTCGAGATTTCGAATGCCTAGGGGCCTCTACATGGTTCAGTTTAGCACTGCATCTGTGGAAGTGATTCGTATGTTTCTTAGGTCAGAGAACTGACTCGACCGTTGCTAAGTACATTGGAAATGTAAAGCAGTGTTTTCAGAGTGATCGTTATGTCAACGAAAATAATCTCGGTTTGGTTTTATCGGCTGCGATAGTGTGACCTGGAAGTTGGAATTTCAACAGATGCCGTTCGGGTAATGTTTTTACAGTTGCCGTACGGAGCCACGTTCAATAATAATTTTATTTGTGGAATGTCCTTATTCGTGTGATTAAAATACATACATAAAGGGTTAACCTATTCAGCGAGTCTGACGGCCGACTGGTTTAACAGCGTCATGGGTGATATTCAGTTTACAGCTAAATGTAATTAGGAAGGAGTAAAATCTAGGTCAATGGGGAACTAAACCAAAGTGCATATGTCTAGAAGATAGCAATGGCTTAAACCTGTTCATGTACCGAAATTAAACTTCAAAACTGCGAATATTTTAATCTTTAACCATCTTTCAGAATCACGTTTATCATCACTATACTTAGAACAGTAATTGTTCATATGTCAGATTCAAGATTGTCATATTATTCTGGTTACACTTCCTCATTAACCGCTTGTTGCAAATGTTTCTGAACTGTCTAGTACCATTTTCTCACGGAGAAGGAGGGGCGGTGGGCAGCAAATTGATGATGTCCCGTCCGGTAAAACTTTGCATTGTTCCTCTGATCATTGTTGCTGCAATGATGACATCTACTTATCACGGCTTTATCCATAAATCCTTAGTCTAAAGGACAGTACATTTTAAGTTTTAATATCTATTCCTACATCATAATAAAATTTCGTTAACATTTGACTAAATTGGTTGCGTTAGTGTGTGTCTTCATATCATATTATTTATTTTATACACCTACTCCTTCCTATTAAGTTTCCTTAATTGTATAGTGCAAAGTGTACCTAAACTCAGAAAAAAATACATATCATTATCTTTGATAAAATGATAAGACGCCCACGCAAAAGGTTTCTTACAAAAGAGTTTGTGTTAGTCACGTGGATGAGCAGTGGCATGGATACAAATACATTTTACTGTCCTATATGTATTTTAACAGAATGGGAGGTGAAATAAACGGTGATTTTAAAAGAACCTTTCGAGCGCGAAGACCTTGGAAATGTTATTTGATCAGGTAGCAAAATTTTACGACACGAGTGTTCAGATATAAGAAAATGAAATATATTTCTGCTGAGACAATACCGAAAAAATTTGTCAAAAAGCTTTAAGGCCAGAATGTGAACTTAGTTCACATTAAATGAAACCAGAAAATGTGTATTTCGTTCTAGCAAAGCTGATTGCTAACTGCATATATCAGACTATTAATTTGGTTGAAGTAAGTCAAATAGAAGAAATCAAATGCATGGATCAGTCATTTTGTTTACCTGAAAACTGATACAATTTGAACGCGTAAATTAAAACCCGGTGAAATATTAGAATTTCAAAAAATAATTTTCTTTTTCAAAGGGCTACCTTCTTAACTGAATTATTTAAGGGCGATAGAAGATAAAGCATGTTTTGCTAACAAGAGTTATCTCTCTATCAATAAACAAGCCAGTGCACATAAAGCTGAAAATAACTATAACAATGTAACAATTTAAACAATGTCCCAGGAGATGTATAAATAAAACAGCAGCAGAGATAAATTCAAAAAGATGAAGCTGTTTCAAACTGCATTTAAAAAATGCCGAGAAAACCCACAGTACAGAGGGAAAGGCAATAATACATTATAACCCAGAGGTCGCAACCTTCGGCACGCGTGCTACCATGTGTCACGTCAAGAGGTTTTGTGTGGCACTCGAAGGGCAGCCAAAAATATCGATTTTAAGTGTTAATCTCTTACTAGTGGCACACGCTCGTTCATTTTGTAGTTAATCCGGAAAATCTAGTTGCCGACCTCTGATATAGCGTATTTAGTCTGAAGCTGCTCTCTCCTCATTTCTTGCGTGCGTATGATACTTTGCTTGGACGATTTCTCTTCGGAGCCAACAAAACTATTTTGGGGTAACTATTGTTCCGATAACATCGCAAGGATTTTCAAACCACAATTTAATGTAATTATCTGACGCAAAGGAAAACCTCATTTCCTGATGCCTGGCGTGTTTCGTTGCAGCCTCGCGTGACTCATTTGATGTTCTTCTCTTAGGTAGCTAGCTGCCGCTACCTAAAACAAATTCGGCTCCTCCGTCGGAAATGGGAGTCGCGCGAGAAAGTTAAAATAGCTCCCATCACCACCTCAGTCAGCTTGTGTAACTATGCAGGCGCTCTAATTTTAATGAGTGAGAATGTGAAATTCGCTATTTTTTTACACCATGCAGTTTTATTTAGGTTGGTAAAAGAGTGTGCCAAAAAGATGTACAAAGAGAATCCTAATGGACAGAACTCTTTATTATTGCAATTCAAAGCAATTTATGGTTGACAACACTGAATGGGGCATTATTAGTATATTATTAGGGAGTCAGACTTAGGTCTAGACAAAATTCAGATACAAAACTTTGTACAATTGTAATCACCACTATCGTGTATGATGATGTATAGTATCAATGTAGTACTTACATAATTCACAGAAAATTCCAAAGTAGAGGACAATACATCCAACCATCAATAAGAATAACGAAATAACCAGGAACATGACAAGGAACGCCACTGCTTTTTTCCTTGACATTTGTTAACAAAGTTCTAGACATACATTTGTAAGCACCAGAATTTTACTGAAAAAAAAATCACTTGATGCAACAACTAGTGCAGATGTGTGAAAATAAACTGAATGGTTATTGGATACGTCTTTGTCATGGCTCGCTTTACAACACAATGGTTGAGCGAAACTCCCGAACGATACCATTCTCATTACTTAAGTAATACATAATATAAAGGTGAAAAAAAAATAAATAACATTTGTATGCAGGACCTGCATCAGAGTATCGTCGCTTTTTGCATGAATGCTCCTTTTGATTTGGAATCAAACTTGTTTGGATCTTAAGTTGTCGCAATATTATATTTCCTTTATATATATCATATATGCACAGTATCAAGATGTATTATATACATCAAATATCAAAGTCATAATATATATAAATACTGCATGAAGTTTGGTGGGAAAGTTAGGAATAAGGTCATGCAAATGTAACATTCATTGATAAGAAATAAGTTCTTTCATGAGTTCTTAAATGTGAATTAAATGAGAGAGAAATCCTTCAAAAGCTATTGAGATTCACAAAACTTTGGCAATGAGAGGCTTTCGGGTTTTTTAGGTTTCCTTTGGGTTTTTAAAGATTTAGAAAAAATATTATCACTTATGTGACGAGAGAGAGAGAGAGAGAGAGAGAGAGAGAGAGAGAGAGAGAGAGAGAGAGAGAGAGAGAGAGAGAGAGACTCAGATATCACAGACAATGCTCACAACTCAAAAGATAAATTACTTCGACATTCTGGCCCACTTCAGAAGAAATGGATCGTTATCCGCACTATGTTGTTTTATGATTAAGCGCTAGAGACCATTTCATAAAACACACGGTGGACTCAGCACTCCTTTTTAACTATATGTTTCAATTTAGAACTGACTATAGTTTTGTTTAATGCGTGGATCTGACAATAATGTGTAAATATGATCGCTATATAAAGATTTTTAAAAATATTAAACTGAAGTCTTAGTAGCACTGATTATAATCAAGCTTTTACACAAAACCTTGACACCGGTGGTTACTCAACAGAAAACTAAACGTTTGGCTGGCTAATACGTGGCAGTGCAATTAACATGGACGATCTTGTTAAAATTCAGAACATTGGACAATACTTAAGTCAAACTAACCCAAGTGTATGAAAAAAATTGATGCAATGTAGGCAACACTAAATTTTCAAAATACAAGGCTGTAATAAGAAACAAATGCTAGTACTTTATTGAAATTGGGTGCAGTATACACTGGCCCCCTGAAAAATCATATAAAGGTTTCTTTCCGCCAAGCTTCTGACATTTGTCTAGTATGCATCTAGATTACTCTAGTTAGATACCGAACTCTGCGTAAAAAATAAAGTGTTCCGAATTTTTAATTTTGATGTCCGATAAAATATTTTCAGAATGTTTTTGTTAAACTTGTATGCGCTATTTTGGGATGTCTTTTATTGTATCATACTGCTAACTTTTTATACCGCCTATCGGAAACTTTACCTTAGTGTCGCATGCGTGCTCGTTGCTGACCACTATTCTTCTTATTAGTTAAAGTCGTATATTTTATTATTTTAGTTTTATTTTATCTAATTAAGGAACAACTTCAGAAACATTGTGTCTCCAAGAAGACTTTATGATGTTATCACTGAGATGTCCAAGTCCATAGCACCTGCGGCAAACAATAATCAAGCAGCTTGCTGATAAATGGCACCTTGAATTTTATAAGCAACATTTTATTGCCATCGACTATATAACCATCTTGACTGAATCTGAGGCCACTTATATTTATAACGCATATATCATTACAACACTATTTTCACATACAGGGATCTCATTGTAATTTCCGATCACTGGTTCAAATAATATACCCATCGGTAAGGCTATGTTGGATAATATTCCTAAATGCCATTTTTTATATTATAACTATTTCCTCTGCGGATACAATTGGACCAATACCATGAACTATGTTCAGCTCAGTTTCCAACTGTGTTCTGCATCAAATAGTATGATTCTATTGATTTGTGTTTAAGTTTATGCACTTTCATCAAACTCTCTAAGATTGCAGTCAGATCTAATGTTATATACGATACGATCTCTTCAATTAAACAGACTGCGTCAGCAATCTGTCTGAAGCCAATGTAAGCCACTACCTACATCACATATCTTCTGCTTTAATTGTATATGTAAAGTTAATATATAAGATCACCAACAGCATCCTGGAACGTTGGCCTTTATTTTGTGAAAAACTGATTAACATTGACAAGCCAAGTCTTTAATTTCGTACAGAAGTTAATTAATCTTGTTAACTTAGCCAAAAGCTTCAGTTTTATGAAGACTTACCATTTCTTGTCAAGCTAGCCAAGCCTTCAGTTTTACGTAAAATATTTATATACCCACCGGAAAGTTATAATGCCAAAATTTCAGTTTTATTATAAATCTTTATATAACGACCAGTCTTGTCAGAGCCATTCAGGCAAATAGAAATATACAGTACTAAACCATTTAAGGACAGCGTCTAGCTCACCGTACATTTTCTCTAATAATCTCTTTCTTTCGTTTTCTCGGATAACAAAAGTATGCAGACAAAATTCACTTACTTTAGAAAGTCTACCAGAACGGCTGCGCCATTCTTTTAGCGAAGATTGCATTGTCTGAGATCATGTCAGAGACCATGGAAAAAGTACAGGTAAGGAGCTCTCCATTACATATACTACCTTAATACATCAAGTTGATCATTAACAAAAAAACTAGTTTCACCATGGAACTAACTGAATATCGCGAGAAAAGAGATAGCCACGCCCACTAGCTAGCAAAGCACGAAATATAAAATAGGAGTATTTTATGTTAACACGTAACCAGTATAGATTAGAATTAATATTGAAGTATATGGTGCAAATGCCATTTCAGATATGTGTGACACGTTTATATCCTGACGATTTTAAGGTGTATTTGATATATGATTGTAGTAGAATAGGTAAATGCCTGGCAAGCTTCCAAAACACCTGTTAATTACATGACGCCTCCCCTCACTGCCAGCGATAGTGTTAGTTTCTCATACCATATTTATATTTCGCTGATTTATATATCACTGATCATACCACAGAGAGAGAGAGAGAGAGAGAGAGAGAGAGAGAGAGAGAGAGCAGCGATAGTGTTAATTTCTCGTACCATATCTATATATAGCTGATTAAACAGCAGAGAGAGAGAGAGAGAGAGAGAGAGAGAGAGAGAGAGAGAGAGAGAGAGAGAGAGAGAGAGAGAGAAGACTTACCACAGATACATTTTACATAATAAATGAGAAGAGAATGGATAAAGAGCCAGCTGTGATGGGATCTCACTAACATCTTTACCGTTTATTTAATTAGCCTAAGTAATAATTTTTACCAACAAACGAACATAGAAGTTCAGGTAAAGCATGCGCGTTATCTTAAATCTGTGTCCGAATAATTACAATGCTGATCATCGTAGTTTTACAGCTATATACATTGAGTATTATCGTTAAGTGATATTTCAGATTAATTTAAACAATGTCCGTACAGTGTCAGACTAGCAGAGAAGGCACCTGTTTATGTACCCCACGCCTTTTAGGAGTCCAACGACATAGGATCAAAATTATATTGAAATGATTTGATCTTGACGTATCAGGAGATAATGTGCGAGGAGGGCCACCAGATTTCGACTGCTTAGGGGCCTCCACGGTGTTCAATCCGACACTGTGTCCTGATATACTTTAGGATATATATATATATATATATATATATATATATATATATATATATATATATATATATATATATATATAAAGAATACAAATCATACGGCGAATGACATTTCAAGCGAACTGGATCCAACAAGGGATCAATGTGTCAGGGATTGATTAAAATAGATGCAATAAACTGACGACGAATAGTGCGAAACTAGTAACTAACTAGCCTGAGCGCTTTCGACTCTTAATGGGTCTTTTTCAAAGGCAAATACAAAACATATATAAGACGAACAAATAAAGACTAAAACGTTGTGTTTGTAAAACTACATTTACAACTGGTGAAATAGTCAGATATCATCCCAAATCTATCCAGGAAATCAGGCGGTAATATTATGTGATACGGTAGTTGATGACCTGGGAAAATTAAAAGGGGAAACTTCTAAAGGCGTATATAATTGGCATGACTAATTTATATAAGTCGACCAATAATATTCATATCAAGTTGGAAAGATTTTGAAGACCAAACGAATGCACGAAAAGGCTTGCTTTTGTGCTTTTGTGCAATGGAAACAATATGATGAATTGTGAGAGTTGAGAACCAGACGAAACGATACGCCATGAAACAAATTATGTGTTAAAGAGGCGACTGAAGGAGAGTGTAAAAATAACGGTAAAACAGATCACATATACTAAAGTTTTTATAAGATACGAGTTTGAAGAAAGTTACATATGGAAAAGTAGATAATTAGAACCCGTTATATTCAGCCAATTACAATTAAGATCTGCCCGAAAATACCAACAACACCTGGCTGAATTTAACTTTGGTGATATCGAATTTACCATGCAGGTTACCAAGGCTACACTGAACAGATATGAAACACTTAATCAAGGTATCGATGTTAATATGTTTGCTTATGACAAAAGCTTTTGTCTGCTGCAGTATCTCCCAAGAAGATCACGGACAAACTCAGATTTTTGACTGCTGTTGAGTAGAATGAAAGAATCAAAATCGATATCACACTACGTATGGATACGGAATCTTGCTTGATTGCTTGACCGGCACTGAATGTACAAGGGTTTTATTGAATATCATAATGTTCAAGTAGAAAGCTCAGCTATCAAATACAAAACTGCGTCTGATATCGTTCGGATTGCGCAATTTGCTGAATGCATTTCAAGCTGTTTCTGTTATGTTAAGTTCTATGTAATGGAAACAAAGACCAAGCAGCCTTTTATCGCGCCCTGAACATAAGAGCTATAGACACAGTTTAGATGTTTCTCAGATCGCTCAAAGTTACACAAAATGGATTCGATACCAGCTTTACTCACTAGCAGTCATAATTATAACATTCGTGAGTTCTCCACAGCCACTTGTTGCTGGATTTGTGAAAAAGTTTCCAATTCAGGGAAAACAGCTTCCACCGATAGAGAGAAAAGCCAGTCCTGCTTTACCTCAGTTTCTTTTCATTCATGGTATCACTTAAAAGATGTTTGAGAAGATTACCAACATGCAAAAATGTTTGGTTTGCAATCGGGTGCAAAACCTTTAGCGGCTATCACTATCTATATATAACCCCTGATGTGTTGCTGCTTGCTATTTTGATTGAGAAATTTCGTGACACTGCCATGCACGCATACAGATTCCATTGCACACATTATGTCTTGTCACCTGGTACGGATTAGGATGTATTGTTGTCCAAAACCAAAATCAAGCTGAAATTACTCACTGACCTTGATTAGCATGTTTTGCAAGCGATCACTTCGTAGTGGAATATCAATGTCAGGCTACAAATACGCTCCTGCCGACAACCCAAACGTGTACGTGTATGACTATGCTGACCACAACAGTTACAACACGTATTTAGATGAAAATAACATTTTGGGTGAGCAATAATGCAACTAATTCCTTTGTGAGCAATAATGCAACTAACTCATTTTGGTCGATTTCAGTGGATTGATCCTGCACACACTGACCGACACAATCAAGTGCATGATCACAACACCAACAGTGACCTCGGATATTTCTTTAAAGTTGATCTTGAATATCCTGAGCATTTACATGAGGCAAATTATGATTAACCGCTGACATCAGAAGTGCTTTCGGTGCCCGGTACATCGTTGCCCCGTATCAGTACGCTGAATCCGGATGCAAATATACTTAATGTACCAGTTTGGCACAATTCTTAGGACCAAAAACAATTATGTATTACACTTGTGAAATATACAGTTGTATTTGCGATTGGAAATGCGTGTCACCAAAATCCACCGAGATATTGGATTTCATCAGCAAGCTTGGATGGCCTCGTACATTCAGATGAATACTGATCAAGGTACAAAGGCCATCAATGACTTTGAAAATCACTTCGCATGCTCATGAACAATGCCCTGGTTTGTTTGGAAAACTATGTGAAAACTATGTGAAATCCGCGCAAACAAATTCGCGTAGATCTTGTCCGTGAAGTCTTATCGCAACGGGATCCAGAAAAATCTATGATGGTGGAATCGCAGTATAAAATTCAAAACGAACGCTGACAAAGCCAATCTTTGTTGGTTCGTCCGTGTTGAATTTGTCCAAGATGCTCCTGTACTATTTCTACTATGACAAAATCAAACCATTTTAACATGATCGGGACAAGATGTTGTACACTGACACTGACTCAATGCTGGTGTATATTACCACCGCAAACATGTACGCGGACATGGCACAACAAAAGTCTGCTCAACAAATTTTATACCAGTGAACATCAGAAAAAACACCCGTTGTTTAGAAACGCCAATAAAAGAAGTTATTAGTAAGTTCAAAGACGGGTAAATATAAGAATATGTTGGACTGCGACCTAACAGTTGTTGGTCCGCAGAGCTCCAAAACACTACAACACTAAATTTTTTCCACATGCACTTGTGCAAAAAGATCTCAAGCACGAACTATGCCTGTGATGTCTTTCTGTATACTTTTTGATAACTTAATATACTAATTAGTATCAAGCTTAAGCTGGTTCACAACATAACGATTTACTAGGGTGGCCGTGGTTAGTGATTATCGTTAGGTTCACCATAACTAGGGTGTCTGTGATGAATTTTGGTTTGTTCGGTAGGATTAACTTTCGTGTGTCAAACAATTCAACGATGGGCCGACGTTTCAGGATGATTTGTACCAACTTAAGGGTTGTCTGGAGGATAGATCATGATAAAAGATATCCGATCAATCGTTTCCTTTTCTCCGTAATATAATAAGTCATTGCGGTTCGTTTGTTTAGCGCTTTGGGTTACCTCCGCTCTCTGGTCTTGTCGTAGCCTCGTTTAATCAAATGTTTAAATAACTCTTCAGATGTATTTTTGCATTGTTTTATCGTCGGATCACATTCTGCGTACCCTCAGTGCCAGGGCGACCCTAACTCATATCACTAACCAAGACCAGCCAAGAAAATATGACCCCTATGGCGATAAAAGATGCAGAAACAGTCAGCGTATGGTAGAGATCAGCACATTTTCTAGCACAGTGACTAGAGTAAAGAGAAACATACATGGTCCAAACAGAACGTGCAAAATAGAGAATGTAATTTATCTCATCATATGTAAGATCTATTTTTCAGAAAGATCAATCTTTACGGATCTGATTGCATGTCAAAGAAGCTGCACAAAAGTCTAGTTGCAGAACTTTTCTCTTTTAATGACTGCACTTTCAGTGATGTAACACTTAATGCAATTGCTCACAGTCTCAACTGATGTTACAAAACCAGGAAAGATAAGGAATCTTGTTGGATATAACGCGTTAGAACATTGTAACTAAGAGGTTTAGACCAGAAAAACTAGAACAAGAGTCACACAAATAAAATTATTTGTTTTCAGCCGGCACATTTTCATTTAAATAATTATTTCAATTTGCTTATTAGTCACCAATAACCTATAATTACTACTTAAACAATGAAATATCTGGGATACAATTTGCGGTTACGATAATTTACATAAAACCAGATAGATAAATGGCTCATCTATTTTAAGGTCAATATAAAATATTTTTGAGCATCGCTTTCAAGTGGAAGCCAACTAGTCAAAACACAAAATCATCAAGTTTGTATAAGTGTAGAAAGAGTTACGTAAAATTGTGTAGTAAACATCTAATGCTTCTTTTTTTTGTCTTGTAATAGCCTTTGAGAAAGACTCATCTAAAGTAGTAAGCGATTAAATGGAAACAGCTTTGCACTGTTTGTTGTCAGTTTATTTAATTTATCTTAATTAATACCTGATACACGTGATACCTTGTTGGATCCAGTTCGTTTGACAGGACTCTTATTTGCCATAGGATTTATATCTATTGTATTCTTCTAAATACAAACCCATCTGGGCCTTACGTCATTTTTATCTTACCATTTCATCTGCTGAGATAATGGTTACAATTAGTTTGGTATGGTAACCGTTCAACCACAAATTGGACTCTCAGCACACAGAAACATATTGTGGCCTGTGGCATGTTGTAATCATGCACCTGACCTTTAATTGTGCAAATCGAAACATTTTAAATCAATATACGCTTTTTTCTGCAAGAAACGTAAATGTATGAAGACTCCGAGTTGAATTTAAGAAGTGAATTCATTCGTAATATTATAAAAGGTAAAAGATTGTCTAGAAATTGACTGGACCACATTTCTGAAAGTAAGATCTTTGGAAACACAAGGTATATGCAACAGTCTTATATAATTCGTTGATACTACTATGATAATATTTTGATTTATTTGCTTGTATTTGTATGGATTTATTTGTTTAAATTCGTAGATCAATTGTCATGAGATGAACATAACTGTTGAGTTCATTTATCTGATGTTTTTATTTAGATACACTGACGACCAGTTTGAATGGAGTTTCGATTAGGATAGGAAATTATTTATCTAGATCTTCATGCCTTATTTTAGTTGAGATGACTTAAGAGACTCCGGGTGAATTCTCCTACCTTATGTGAGTTCATGTATGGTAATGGCTTTAATGTGTTTATTCGTTCTAGTTATGCAGTAATAAAGACTTTCATTCATTCATTTGTGTAACTGAGATGGACTCGGTGGTGTGTTGGAATAGCCATTAGCAGGACCACTAAGTTTGTGAAACAAGGTTGGCCAATTTGACTAGATAGCAGTTTGTATCTGTTTGAATTCCGATTGAACTATATCTGACACATAGAATGTATTGATCTATTCCTCCAGTATAATGTGAAGTACGATTTATGTTGCTCATTTTTTTTTGGAACGTAAGATAGCTCAACGTGAAGTGACGTAACACGTATTTACAAAACCAAAGTGATTATACATTGTTGAAAGGGTGAAAGAGGCCAGACACCTGAATATTTGTAAAAGAAAGCGAAAAGTGGAGAAGACCCAGATTAACCGCACAAGGAAGTCAAAAGGAACAGTCGCTGTGGAATTTAGACTAAATCAAGACCATTAGGTTATGAAACTGTACCAAGTAATGTTTTCGACCTTTCAATATATTTGAAGATGATTCAGTTCTATCACTTAACATAATCGATATTGACATAAGAATATTTGTATTTGAAATTCGTTTGAATAAATTAATTTAAAAAGAAGGAAGTGTATATTTCAATCATAATGTAAATACCACAATTGTTTATGAATTTTATTGTTATGAATTTTGATTAACTCTTGTCTTTGTTTGTAACGGGGACTCATATTTTCTATTCCATATACTTGCTCAGATTTTTATCTATTTCACCTATAAGTTTCACCTTTTATATTGATATTTACTCGTTGCGGGAAAATTACATCGTCGGCAATCACCTCTAGATAACGATAACTAAGACCAGATAACCCATGCATTAAAGGTGATTGTACTTCATAAAATAATCATTTTCTTTTACGTAACTAAGATATTTTCAATAAATATTTAAGTCTTATCTATGTATATTTTGGATATATGAAAGAATGTATACAGCTGACTTTTGTCATAAAATTTAACACAATGCACACCTTAATGTCTATAGAGTCTCCTCCGGAGTTTGGTTAAATCAAACGACACCACGTACTGTCCACTAAGGTCCCACTAAATAGGTTCGTATTTTGAAGCCATGAACCTAATTAGCATAAGGTTAGTATTTATAAGTTCACACAAAAGCTAAATCTGAAGTGTGGTTTAGATTTACTTTGAGTTAGGCTTGATAATTGGTTGGCTTGTTCCGTGACTGCCTGTCAGAGTTAAACTAGCACTGGAGATCAAATACGTAACTTGGACTACCAATGAAAAGCTGACATCGATTACGTATTTACGTATGTCTGCTACAGAGGTAAACATCTAAAAATCGAGATGGTTCAGGGGTGATGAAAGGTATGCTAATTTGTGAACTTTATTCAACAATAAGGCACATGCCGATTATTTTAGCTGCCTTGTCACAGGAAAATATTCGAAATAGCTCTTTGCTGTAAAAAATGAACGTTAAAACGAGAGGTTGATAGTGAATTTAATTGAATGTAAAAGCCAGCAGTTGTATAAGGAATTAATATGACTGCCGTTTCCAAACTATCACGTGTATCCTTTCTACAAAAATCATTAGTTTGTCTTTATTTGCATCTTCAGCGTAAAATTATTCTCATTTTCTGCAATATGTCATTGTCAGATGAAAATTCACAAGAAAATCCATCCAGTGAGACCTAATGAAGCTTATAATTCTTCTGGAAATCATTTTTTGTGAGTTCTATGATTGCACATAACGCTTTTCTGTTTATTACACTCGAGATTGTGTCAAACGCTTGTATGTCGCTCTTGCGAATTAAACTAGTTTTCATTTAGACCTTATCTTGTAGAATGTATTTGTCAGACAGAATATATATATATATATATATATATATATATATATATATATATATATATATATATATATGTGTGTGTGTGTGTGTGTGTGTGTGATATATGCTGACTGCTTCTGCGCGCTACACATTATAACCCTTCAATTTTACGAGATAGTATATGCATGAAAGCAATGAAAATATTGGTTCACACCACATACCACACAACGGCACTACACTCTCATCTCTCTGACATTCCAAATAATATTATCTTTCTAACATTGCCACCACATTCTCTTTCTGACAATAGAAACACGTTTTCTTTCTGACAAAGATACATGTTATATTTCTCTCTATGAAAACACATTATATTTCTGACAACGCAAACACGTTCTCTTATTGATCATGGAAACACGTTATCTTTCTGACCATAGACTCGATATGATCTTTCTGACAATGCAAACAAAAGTCATTTTTCTGAAGTTGAAGCAGCAAATAATAGCATAAACGTTATTGATCTACAATATCGATTATTGGTAAATTTAATAGATTTGTTGTTTGATGCAAGCTGCTGACTTATAGTAAGGATTTCAGGGACATGAAGGGAAATGCATATAATTATATTTTTTTGCAAATAATTCCGATAAGTGTTTGTCAACTTGTACTTTCTGACAAACCCCTCCTCAACTAATTTGTGGCGGGTTTACTGGTTTTGGTAATCGTTATCTAGAGATGAAACCCTACATTTAAATTTTCTCGGAAAAAGTAGATGTCAATACAAAGTACAAAGATGGAATAAATAAGGACCTGAGCTGATATATAAAACAAAATAACACAAATAAAAGCAACAGATACGAACATTAAAATTGGAAAGATGCTCTTCTTTTTGAATCAACTTGCTCAAGGTATTTCAAAAATACAAATAAGATTAGATAAATAGCTGATCTGTTAACAACAATAGAATCAAATCATCATTTAAACGAGTGTGAGATCGAATACCACTTCCTTGCATCAATTCATAATCTGGTGTTTGATTCCGTCCAAGGTTCACTGAGACTGTTCCTCGTGACTCCATTATAATGGTATGTCTGGGTCTTCCACTCTTTTTCTTCCCATTTCCAAACTATCTCTGGTATTTATCTTCTTTGGCCCTTTAAACTTTATTTAGTCCTTTTATGGGTTGTAAATCGTGAGTTTTCCCCATAAGGTATCCCACCTTGCAAAAATATAAACAAAAGTACCCTTAATCTTTACACTATCCGGATGGTAAATAATTACTCTCATCCTCGAGGTCTGATTAAATTCTACCGGATTCAAACAGACATTGATGGCTATCAAGTCGAATTGGTCACAGTAGACAATACAACTTAGTTTCCCATATTATATATGTCTGCTAATTGCTTTTTCGCACCACACCAAGACATTAGTTCCCTACTAGGCCCAGTATACAGAGAATGAATGAAATTCCTAAACTACGTCATTCAACAAATATACACAATAAAGTCGTCATCATACGTGACTTCATCAGGTTGGCGAATTCTCGTAATCTCTACCTTCCAATAATTCGCCAATGTATTTAAATAAACAATTAATGTACGTATTCAGATAAATGAACTCAACTCAGTTATTTCTAGATACATAAATTCCTCTATAGAATAAGCATGAAATTTGGAATACATAATGTCCTAAAATAATCGAGACTATAACTTCAACTTTATATATGTATATAGAAAGAAAAATGTCATTGATCGGACTCAGATAAACGAACTCAACATAATTATACCATATCAAGAAAATTGATCTACAAACTTAAACAAATAAATCCATGGAAATAGATGCAAATGCAAGCAATTAAATCAAGTAAATTATCATAATAGTATTAACTAATTACACGATATTAATGCAGATACCTTGTGTTTTCAAGCTTTTTGTTCTGTCTCCAGACAATCGTTTCCCCTTCAATGATTTTACGAGAAATTAAATTCGTGGAGTCCCTTAAGTTCTTCAGTTAGTTTCATCTTGTAGAAAAGCGTATACTAAATTTTTAGATGCAATTTGCACAACTTAAAGTGATAGTTTCGTGTGAAACAACGCCCTCTTCTACGTCGTGTCCTATAGGAATTAAATGAAATTCCCTCTTCACAAGCCTCTAAACATTGCAATTCGTCTGACAACAACGGTTACCCAACTATTTCTGGTGACTTACAGAAATGTCTGCTTCCATACAAACCAGAAGTTGAATTCAGTCCTGGTAAGTTTAAACAAACGATGCCCCTTAATTATCTATCGATAACTCTTAACTTTTTAACCGTGGCCAGGTTTCCATAAATCTGATTAATCGTGCACGTGTCTAGCTAAATGTCTCCTACAGAGATCAACAACACAAAACAGAGATCGACCGAAACATTTGATCTTTGACATACTTGTTCGATGTCAATAGCATCAATTAACCGAACAGTCGTGTTTTTGTGATTTTAAGTCTGCATATTATACCTCGTAAATTCGAAACTAGTAAAAGCTATGTAGGAAATGTAATGAAAATGTAAAGGGTATTAGAAGCAATCAATTTGACCAAGTTATAAAATCTTGTTTTCTTCTCTTGTGAATTTTCTGTAACTGATATACTGTATATATTTTCTAAAAGGTATCCATCTACAATGTAAACCCTTCTCTAATTTTCAAAAGCAAAATATTCAAATGATTAGAACACTTAGAAAGTATTTTTTACATGTATTAGCCTAGCGAATAAGGTAACTTTTTAAACGTTTTACACCTTGTTGTATAACCGAAGTCAAAGCGAGTGAAGGAAGATGACTTTTTTCTGGTCATTACAACTGAATTTCTAGATTCAACTTATGTACTTCTTTCATTTGTTCAGCCTGTGTTGCTCTACTTTACTTTAAACTTGGAAATTTGCTACAATGTCTGCTCCTCTGCTTTGACTGAGGTTAGCATACAAAATAACCATGCTTATGATGATAATTTATCTGCATGTTCATAAACGTTGGGAAAGATTTAGTGTACTCAGAAAATGCTTTAGAAAATGAAACATGATGGCACAAAGAATAGCATTTTATGTGCATAAAATAACTAATTTAAGTGCGTAAACAATATTACTTTTCTTTGGGTGAGAGAAATTAATTACTCTCTGGCTTTTCGACTGGAATTTGTGATTCGTTGCTTTATTATTGGGAAATTAAAAAAAAATTGATTGTGTGAAAGCATTAATCTTACTGAGAATAAAGCTGCTTCTTGTTGTTTCTGGTATTTTCATACTGAGAAATATGAAAACAAATATTTAATTTTCATCGGTTTTTGATAAAAAGGAATTTCCAGCAAAAACAATCTTATGAGAAAACAAATAACAAAATATAGAAAATCTAGATTGTAACTTTACCCCCAAAACATCGTGGTTAGCAATCCATCTAATTGTAGAAGACAAAACCGTCACTCCTACATTGAATTCATAAAAGTGGTCTGATGTATCTATTTATTCAAAATTCACAAATGATCTATAAGGCTTTACAAAAGAAGATCAGACAGGTATTCGGTAGAAATTTACATTTAAAGTTCAATTAAATGTTTTAAAAATCAAATCAGGATTATCAGAAGAAATGTCTACATGATACTAAAATATGATTTCATCAAAATTATTGCCAATAAGTATATGAGTGTATTTATTTAGCAAAGTTTTCTTTTTTAATAGTTGCTCCTTGATTTAAAATATTTAGTAGGCTCTAATAAATACCCCGTAGAAAAAAATGAATTACTTCTTACCAAGATTAAATAAAAAATAAATTAATAACTTTATGCTACGTAACTTACTACTGTTTGCAAATTTAAGTGGTCAAAGTTGTTGAGCACCATAAGTCAGTATGAAAACGCAGGTATTTAATTCGCACACTATAACCACACATATGAATTACAGAATTTAGGATTTTGTTAAGCCTTTTTATTATATGTTAGATCAAAATGATTGTTTCACTAACTTAAAATAATTTTATTATAGCAAATAGTATTTACAATTGTGTAACAGCCGCCCAATAAATTTACCCGTCAGTGGCATGGGTAACCACGTCCAGTGTGGCCATCTAAAAGTTTCATCAAAAAACCTTTTTATTGGGAGGAGATAGGACCCCAAAAATACATTTTGCGTGGGACGGGACAATCGGAATTTCCTGTTATACCATTGATTATTTGAATATAATTGTTGTTCTTCTGATTACCAATACAATTTTGAAATATTCCTTTAAAATATTTTTTTGTAAGATCCAAATAATATTTCTTGAGAAAGCTACATCCGGTAATAAGTAAGTGCTTTTTCGGTAGAGTAGTACCGGCAGATAATCCAGAGACAAAACTTTACAACTAATCGCCAAATGTGCATCTTCAGTAATATGTCGTTGTTTCTGCTTTAACGTTTTGAGTCGCTTCCTTTTCCTGGAGAGTGGCACAAAGTGGTTGTCAGGTCAAAGGGAGCGAGATTAACCTCATGCCCGTGTACATTTGTAATGCAAACAAGGGGTATTTTGAAAGATCGATAGATCCAGCACGGAAATTTGGGTCAGAGTTTTATCCTGGCTGCGATAATGTAGCCTTAACTTTGACATCTGACAAATGTCAAGCACGTTAACGATCAAGCAAAGGACCAATATTCTTGTATCAGTCTGATATGAGATCACGTAAAAACTCTAAAGTGTAACAGTTTCTATTTTAACTATCAATATCTTGACCTTAAGTGTACTTTCAAGTTTATGCTTATGTGCAACTTCTTTGTACCAAACTTTTCTAAAATTGCTTTAGAAGTTTGTATACATCACATATAAAAATGTAAGAGCAATGCAGCGTTGCATGTAATGGAGCAGGGAAAATTGAACATTGTTACCTGCAATGGAGAATGGAAAACTTTAATACGTAATGGAGCACGGAAAGCTGTAATAACAGTGCAATGTTACGTGTAATGGAGCACGGAAAGCTGTAATAACAGTGCGTTGTTGTATGTAATGGAGCACGGAAAGCTGTAATAACAGTGCGTTGTTACGTGTAATGGAGCACGGAAAGCTGTAATAACAGTGCGTTGTTGTATTAATGGAGCACGGAAAGCTGTAATAACAGTGCGTTGTTACGTGTAATGGAGCACGGAAAGCTGTAATAACAGTGCGTTGTTGTATGTAATGGAGCACGTAAAGCTGTAATAACAGTGCGTTGTTGTATGTAATGGAGCACGGAAAGCTGTAATAACAGTGCGTTGTTACGTGTAATGGAGCACGGAAAGCTGTAATAACAGTGCGTTGTTGTATGTAATGGAGCACGGAAAGCTGTAATAACAGTGCGTTGTTACGTGTAATGGAGCACGGAAAGCTGTAATAACAGTGCGTTGTTGTATGTAATGGAGCACGGAAAGCTGTAATAACAGTGCGTTGTTACGTGTAATGGAGCACGGAAAGCTGTAATAACAGTGCGCTGTTATATGTAGTGGAGCATGGAAAGCTGTAACAACAGTATATTGTTTTATATTGTTATGTATCACAGATGGCTATAGCAACAGTGCATTATTAAATCATAATGATCAAGGAAGCTGTGATGACATTAAAATGCTGTGTGCTATAAAACAAGAAAGCTGTAGCAACAGTGCAATATTATATCCTTTGGATTGTGGAAGCTGTAGCAACAGTGCACTGTTAAATCTTATAAATCACGGAAGCTGTGATAACAGTGCATTGCTGCATCTTCTGGAGCATATATGCTAATAATGGTCTAAGTGAACTATGTGGTTGTTTATATATATATATATATATATATATATATATATATATATATATATATATATATATATATATATATATATATATATATATATAAATATATATATATATATATATATATATATATATATATATATATATATATATATATATATATATATATATTAAATAGAGTCAACGAAAGAAATTTACATCCAATCTAATTTCATAACTTGAAAAAGCATAAAGGGAAATAATTAGTTGATTTTCTTATCATTCAAAATTGAGGATAATATAAGTGGGGAATTATAATAGATTTGGTCAATTAAACGGATACATTCACTCGTCCCCTGTTGCACAAATGTATTACATAATCGGTATACCAGATCACCATCAGATGTAATAGTACTATTTTGATATGGTTGATATGGTGCAATACATATCATTATTGTTAATGTTGTCAGATGATTGGTTTATTTACGAATTTAGTTAATTTTTATGGTCTGCGCACACGAAATAAAAGAGTAGTATATCGTTTCTTCAACATTCATGACAGATAGTATTGTAACATGTAATTGTCAGTTGTTGAGGAATCTCAAGAACAGAATAGATTTATTTTTCTAATTTGTCAAGATACTTCATTGAAATGTACAAATTTCACACGTACTATCTGGGAATATGTGGTGTTTTAGTTCATACTTCATTGCTTCAAGAGGTGTAACCATGTTAGTGAATAATATTTTCATTTCACTTTGTATGAAATGAATAAAGATAATACAGGAAGTAAATCTAGCACGGACATAACCAATCAAAATCAAACTGATTAATATTTATTTAGCAAATAAAGAAAATCCATATTTTTTCCATGAGATATAAAAATATATATTGCATTTTAAAAATGATTAAGTTGTGATTGATGGAGATTTCAATCTCTGATGAGTCCACATATAATTATTTCAATTATAGTAATGTAACTAATCCAAGAGCAACAAACTTTGCCCAGGATATATATATATATATATATATATATATATATATATATATATATATATATATATATATATATATATATATATATATATATATATATATATATATATATATATATATATATATATATATATAGCTAGTTAGATGTAGGGAGGAGGGGGCCCCGAGTGGCCGAGTGGTCTAAAGCGCTGTCCGTTACGGATCACTGCCATCTCACCTCTGTCTGCGTGGGTTCGATTCTAGGATTCGGCGAATGTGGATATGTGAGAAAGCTTGCCAGTAGCTTCTCGTGGGTCGGTGGTTCTTTCCGGTGATTTCCCGGTTTCTTCCTCCACCATTAATACTGGCCGCCATGAATAGCCTATCGTGTGCTGAAAAATGGCGTTAAGCCCAACAACAACAACAACAACAACAGATGTAGGGAGGAAACACAAAATAGGGATCCATAGTTTTACCTGGAGAATGTAATTCTATGAAACGAGCTAGACTGGACTTTTATTTACAATTACTGAACATGTAAATGCTGGATCAGACTGATCATTCTCTTCTAAAAATATATATAGTATAGCAAAAAGGAAATCAAAAGGAAAACATTGCGAAAATACGATAATTCATTTTATTAAAAGACACAATGTATTCGATGAGTGAACGAAGCTATTTTAAACAGTTAAACATTAGTATGTATGTATTGAAAAAGTATATGCTTTTGAGATTATACCTCTTTTTGATGTTTTAAAATGGGTAATAAACGATAAATTTGCTTTGAAATGCTTCTATTAGAAATAAACGGAACAATTTCGTAATCATTTTTTTTTAAAGAAAACAACTAATGATCGACAGAATATGCAACTAAATGTTGATATAGGCAATTTAGAACTACCCGAACAAAGAAAACAAGAAAGTATTAGAAAATATTAGGATAAATGATCTGTAGAGTGTTGGTGAGGTCTGGTGCTATGTGGATTGAAGGAGATAAAGTGACCAATCTTTTTGAAATTTAGAAAACAAACATTATATAAGTAAAGCGATAACACCTCTTTTTAATTTAGTGTTCCTGTTCACATTTTAAGCAATAGTTACATTAAGTTTCTTTAAGACGTGACATTTTTAACGACAGTTATCTTTTCAAGTGACAGAAGTTTGGAAATAATGATCTGTAGGTTAAATAAATAATGTGGTCAAAATACGGAGAACTCTTTTCTTACGATATGTATAAGTTGAATTCATGAGCAACAGTTACAGTAAGTTTTTTTTTACAACCTCTTGTTATTTGTACAAGATTTAAGCGGCACAAAATGCTAGCACTTTAAATGTAATGGCATGGTAAGTAAGTAAATAAATAAAAAGTAAAATAATCCGTATCACCAAGCAACATTTTACTATCTCTGAACATTATTTTCAGCTATATCCTCCGTAACTGACTTTAATCCTAATTCTTCTTCTACGCTATCTGTTGCAGTTATCTCTTTATTTCCCTGGTCACTGATCATTACAGACAAAGGGTTGCCTATCTGAACATTAATTTCAGCTATATTCGTCGCACAAAGCATTTAAATTTCTTCTTCTAGAACTCTAACAGTGCCGGTTATCTGTTAGTAGTCATTTCGGTCAAACTTGACCAAGCTGTTTGAGTAAAAATATAGTAGTGGGCTTCTTCGCATAATACCTTTAACCACTGACAAATCGTTTCCGGTCAAAGATTATGCCCAGACACACACACACACACACACACACACACACACACACACACACACACACACCCTTCCCTGTGGATAATGCCCTCACGTGCTACCTATTATGCTATTGTTTAATTGTTTCCATTCGGTGAAATATGTTTTGTACTACTTTAAGCTTGAACCTATTTCCATTTGCACAATAAATATTATCAGACATGTCTTACAAGGTAATTTGATTTCAATACTCAAAATTTGAACCCATGCGATGAAGATAATTATACCTATTATGTATATTTAATTTGCATTTTTAAAGTTATTTATTTTTAAATATTATATGCTGTGGATTATGCAAAATTTTATATTGCAGCTGACCTTGTCCAAAATTAAGTTCATTGTGTACCTAACCAAACTCATTGGCTTGTTTTATTTAGTAAACAACTAATACATGACTAATACATGACTAATATTTTATATATGACAGTAGGTTTAATACTATGATATCTTGGTCTGAATCAAGGACTTTGTGTTTACCTCATTCTATATTATAATTATTGTTAACAGATGTTTCGAATTTAGACTCTTGTATATTGAAATTTTCCACGAGGTATTGGAATTTGTTTTTAGAGAAAATGCTAATGGTGGCTTAGGTCAGGTAGAAAAAGTAGGGAAAAAATGTTTATTCTTGCAATATCATCTGGAGAAAAATCATTTAAATTGTTGTATTTAGATTTTGATTTGGGTGAAATTATTTATTATTCTATGGAAAGTACTCTATATAATATTCTTACAAAGAGATATTAAATGGAAGTTATAGTGATTCAAAAACGATTCTTGGCACATCACCACTTTACAGGTCACTATAGGCACATCAACACCACTAACATTGGATTAATTTGGAATATTACTAAAGTGTATGCAACACTTTAATCATAAGGATTGTGTTATAAATTATATGATTTTTTGGGATTTAATTCGCAATACCGTAAGTTATTTTTACATTTTCATCTTGTATTGTAGGGAAATACATTATTTGCTGAATTTAAACAGTGCTGACTATGGATCTTTTCTGTTACTCCATTCAAGAACAGTGCCGTAACAATACTTGCCTTCCGGGACTATATTGTTTTGTAATAATTATCTACTAAAGAAAGTAGTAGACTTTCTGCAAATTCGGAAGAGTGTCTTTCACAACTTTAAGTACAGCCTACATCCACAATTTCAGATTATTGTTTCTGTTTCTATCAACTTTTCAGTGCTTAGACTTCTTTACATATAACTTTCTGTCAACTTAAAGTTTTGGAACAAAGGCATTTACGGTAAATTTGGCTTTTTTACAATTATGTTTGCTAAACAATTTTTACGTGTCGTTCTTTGTGTAACCGGTAAAGATAGGTCCCTTTTACAGGTGTCACGATTTCGTCATATTCGTCGTCCTGGAGTAGTCCTGCAGCAAAGGCTCTATCACAGCAATTAAGCAACCGTTAATATGGCGTTACATAGGACTGAACATTTTGATGCCATATCTCATTTACAAAGAGATAAACCACATGATATACACCCAAAATCTTTACACCTGTAGTAATAATTGCGTAGCTCAACTCCAACCTTAAGATCCATCAGTAGCTTCTAACGATCCTTAAGGTTTTAGGGCAGTAGTTGCAAATCTACCATCGGACGTCCCCGGAACAACACTAGTATATAGACGTTACCTTCTGTTTATCAACGATGATAAATGGAAATACCCGTGCCAAAACTATTGGATGACTGAATCGAACAATAATGCAATATTTTGTATTTACAGCACATCAAGAGAAATGGATAATGTAAAATAGCTGTTCCTAAAACAAATGACTTAAAGGTGTAATGCTACCTGATATCACACATATCGCTGGTTGGAACACCGGCGAAACTACTATAAAATTCAGAATTGTATTATACAATCATGCTAAATATTGTTGTAGAGTTATTATCAATAAGATAAATATTGTCATCGTAAAAATACCATATTACATTTTCATCTTAATAATATACACTACGAAGTAAAGCAAGAAGACCTTATATATATATATATATATATATATATATATATATATATATATATATATATATATATATATATATATACATACATACATACATACATACATACATACATACATACATACATACATACATACATACATACATACATACATACATACATACATACATACATACATACATACATACATACATACATACATACATACATACATACATACATACATACTCCCGATTAATGAGGTTGCCCAACAAGAAAACGTTTCCTTTACGCAAGTTTCTAAAAGTGACAAATGAAAAGCAATATCAATATTTCCAGGTCAAATAGCCATAGTAGGCACCGGCCTGTGGACCCCAAGCTTTTAAAGTGCCCTGCGAAAACGGTTCAGATAATATTGAATTGATTTGATATTGACGTATTAGGAGATAATTTGCGAAAGAAGCCCAGGGATTTCGACTACCTAAGGGGCCCTACAGGGTATAATCTTCCATTGAGCTCTATGCACATTTTAAAGCTTTGTTCAGAATATTGGTACCTGTAGACATACTCTGGAGTAAAAAAGAACATACATGAAACGATAAGAGAACAAAGATCGTTGCAGTTTCATCGTTTTCTCGCACTTTCATCTAACACGTCAAGAATGTTTGTTCAATGTTTACTGTGTGGATTGTGACACGGAAAAACACAAACCATCGTTAATGTTTGTTATTTCTTCTAGATCAGAGAAGCATGCAGTATTGTTATTACATAATTAGGCACACTACGGAATCTCTGTACATTAGTTATTGCAACAGCGATTTATATAGGTACAATTTAATAGGTGAATTTTGATGAAGTCACAAAATTGTAATATTCCATGCGAATTTGACCTTGTGTACATCCATTCTGCACATAAATCATAAAGTTAGCCATTCGTTCACAATTGTAAGGAATTTTCAAATCCCTATGTAACTCATTAATCTCTGGTACCAAGTTTATGCATGAGGAGTTAGTACCCTACTTCTGAGCTCTATAGCGTCATGGTCACTTAAGATAAACCAAAACTTTAGTATTACAGAAAGGTAGTGAGATGTAGCTCTACCATGGTACAAAAAAAATCGAACATTTTATATGCATTACAACATACAGAGGGACAAAACATTCTTTTTAAACCCACTTTTTGTACACCGAAACCTGGCCCCCGTTTCCGGATTCGGATTTTGTGCCTGAATTTAAGTCTTTTTGGCGTCAGGTCAAAGGCAGGCTAGTCTGAACTACATACAGATTGGCGAGCATTGGCAAACGTAGGATAAGTTGTGGATTCGGAGTATAAAGGGGCCATGACACGAAAATGATGGGTCCAACAAGCAAATAAAGCGAAATAGCCAATGACAAACGACATTTCTAGCAAAACTATGAATCAGACTAATAAGCTCGACATGAATCTGATGTATTTAGATGTAGTCAGAAGTAGCCCCCAACCAGTGGAGTCACTGGGGGGAGGGGTGCAGACCGAACCAGATGACACCATCAGCGAGGTGCCACCAAAATGACTGTCTATAAACTTTTTGAATTTTTGCCCATGAAGGAAACCCATGGAGGTGACCTTATGAGTTCCTGTACTGGTTCCCCCCTATGTGCATCTCCTACTCCCATTTCTGGCGAAAATGACAAAAAGCTCCAGGGATTACCAAGTTAATGAAATATATAGGTGGGAATGTACAATTTCAATTCTATATAGAAACAATAGTAGTGAAGTATGACACAACAGCCTCAAAGGGATCTTAATGTTAAAAAAAAGTATATCAACTATAGGCTCAAGGGGAATTTAACATGGGGAAATTTAACAAGGAATCAATGGAGAATTGAACATAGCGACAAAGGATTGGGACACCCTAGCCTCAAGGGAAATCTCAGGCAAAATGGTCGTGGGACACTCTTGCCTCAAGGGGAATTTAACATGAAGAGAATGGAGAATTGAACATAGCGAAAAGGGATTGGGACAACCTTGTCTCAAAGGAAATCCAAGTCAAATAGGTCGTGAGACACTCTTGCCTCAAGGTAAATTTAGCATAGGTGGGACTATAGACGGACAAGGGGAATTTAACCTGGAGAGTATTGCTGGTACTGTTTAGCCTCGATGGGAATTTAACATGGACAAATTCACCTGGCGCTGTTTAGCAACAAGGATAATTTAACACGGACAAAATCCTTTGGGTTTGTAAAGTGAAATACCATGTTATCTCAAATCTGGCTTAAAACAGCCATTTGGTATTAAATTAGTTTAGTCGTTTAAAAACTACCTTCAGGAGCTCAGAGATATTTTCTATTGCTGCAAATTTTGAGTTATTTGTTATGTAAGAATAATATATATTCTCTGGAAAATATGTGATTCCTCAACAAAGTTTCGGACAAAGACATTCAGTGGAATATATTTGGAATTCTAAAGCCAGAATGCTATTTTTATTCCCAAAATTAAGCAAGAAACTGTTGCCATTAGCTCAACTTCCTCATCTGACGTCATCGCTTCCATATCGGAACTTCATTGAGATTCGAACCGGGATTCAACTACATATAGTGATAGGACTTCTTTTATCTAATTCTAGGATTAATTTTCCGATTATTTTCACACACCATAAGTCCTCTTTTCTAGTTTTGCATTGTTTGCTAGGGAAATAAATTAATTTCTTAAAATTTACAAAGCTTGTTGACTTCACTCTTTTTTATTACATGTTTACGAGCCTACATGTAACACTACACAAAAGTGAAGAAAATAATCCATTATCTACTATAAAAAAACAAGAAAACACCGAATATATACTATCCACATAGTGTAGTGACAAGATTTTTTTAAGGAAAACACACACACACACACGTATATACACAAAAGAACTCGCGCACAGCAACACATAACGAAGCACACAAACGTACCAAGAGACACCTACGTTTTCCTTCTGGTTTATTCTGGTACAAATCAACAATCCAATGTCACAACACAACATTTTAAAAAGTTCAAAGACTTCTAAATTTCACTCTCTCTTTTTCTTGAATTTCTTCAGTCACACGTTTTCCTCCTCTTGACTTTTGTAACGAACGGAGGGGGAGTAGTCCATCAGCTTTTCTGAAGAAAACCTTCTTACGACACCTCACAATGCTCTGATCAGAAGTTCGAAGTTTGATCTTTGTCGGCTATTCCATCTGAGAGTTATTTTTAATACTCTGAGGAAGACACTGACCCTAAATGTTTGTATATATATATATATATATATATATATATATATATGTATATATATATATATATATATATATATATATATCTATATATATATATGTATATGTATGTATATATATGTATGTATATATATATATATATATATGTCTCTATGTATCTATATATGTATATATATCTATATATATGTATATATATATATATATGTATATATATATATATGTATGTATGTATGTATGTATGTATGTATGTATGTATGTATGTATGTATGTATGTATGTATGTATGTATGTATGTATGTATGTATGTATGTATGTATGTATGTATGTATGTATGTATGTATATAGATGCAATAAACTGACGACGAACAGTACGTCAGTTTATTGCATCTATTTTAATTAATCCCTGACACACGTGATCCCTTGGTGGATCCAGTACGCTTGAAAGGGTTGTTATTCGCCATATAAATGTTAACGTATTGCCATTGCGACATGAACATTTTATGACATTGCTCAAGGAAACTTTCGAGAACTGTTCATGAAACACGGAGTGATCAATCCTTTGAAAGAAGCCTGCACCACTAACAGTTCATGCCCGAAAATACACTTGCTTTCATAAGCCCTCAAACGACCAATTTTGCAAACGTCAATAGTAGGTCAAAGCTCTACGCTGGCTGCATCTCTTGTGTGACAAAAATACAAATGGATCCTTAAACCAGCAACGGAGTGGGCTAGAAGACCATCTGAACTTATTCGGTGGATGGCAAGGATTTAGAAAACCCAATGATCGTGTACGAGTTTGATGGGTGCTTTTTTCAGGGATGTACCATTTGCTACCTTCAACATGGCTCTACAAAATCAGTTCTTTTACAACGTACCATGAAAGACTTGTACCAGGTCACTTGTCAGCGCCGTTTGAAGTTCGAACAGCAAGGATACTAAGTGGTGGAAATGTGGGAACACGAGTACGATCAATGATTGAAAACCGATCCCGAGTTTAAGCGTATCGTGGAAAGTTACAAGCTGGTAGACCCTCTGAACCTGCGGGAAAGTTTTACGGAGGACGGATTAATAACACTTGTATTCTGTACCACGCCGACAAGGAGAAAGAAGAAATCAAATGCTTGGACATGTGTTCGCTGCTTCCATACGTGTGCAAATATCGTCACTTTCCTGAAGGGCACCCACAATTGCTGACGGAACACATCGACGTGAACAACATTCGACAATACGAAGAATTGATTAATTGCATAGTCTTGCCTCCTACGGACTTGTACAATCCCGTTTCACCTCACCATTGGCAAGGTAAACTGATGTTTCTCTTGTGCCGTACTTGTGCCGAAACGTGCAACCATGACCGACATTGTTAGCACACTCAGGAAGAAGGCACTTTGACAGGAACGTGGGTCAGCGTGGAATTCTTCAAAGCTCTGGACCTATGATACCAATTGTTACAAGTGTACGATATTTACCACTTTCCCAAGACAGAAAAATACCACAAGGGGACGAGAATCAGAAAGGCATACCTTTTTGAAACTGAAACAAGAAACCAGCGGTTGTCCGTCCTGGTATCACGCTCCATAGACCAAAGGAAATTCAAAGAGAAATAATTGGAGCAGGAATGCATCACTTTAGACCGCATCGAGAAAAATGAAGTTCGACTATCGTTTGCCAAAGTGATGTTAAATTAATTGTGGGGGAAAATGGCAAAACGACAGTGTTTCCCCAAGACGGAGTATTTGACATAACCTTCCTGCTACTTCCAGAAGATTCGCAACAAAACCAAAAGCATGATAAACATGAATGTCCATCGTCATGACTTGATCTTAGACAATTACAAAGAAGAACTGGACTTTGTAGAAGCTGGCGAATTTGGAAACGTGATCATTGCGGCCTACGTGACAGCTCATATTCGCTTAAAATTGTACGAAGCTTTAGAACTGTTCGGAGATAGTATGCTGTATTTAGATAGTTGCATCTACATCGATCGCTAGGTCAATGTCACCATTACATCGAAGAAGACCATTTAGGAGCCTGGATAGACGAGCACCTCGGCGACAAGATTCTCTGTTTTGCTAGTGGCGGTCCCAAACCTTACGGCTACGAATACTTAACCCACAAGAAGAAGTGTTCACCGAGTGTAAAGTGAAAGGACTGATTCTCAGTTATCGCACCAATCAAGTGGTAAACTTTGAGGTATTGAAAGAAGCATTGCAGTCTGGAGAAGATCAACAATGCAAAGTGGCCACCTACCATTCTCACAAGATTGTACGTTTAGCCACACACCAAATCGTCAGTCGACCTTTGAAAAAAACCTGTATCAAATTGTGTACTAGCGAATGTGCCTTCCCAATTACTTCACTTTACCATACGGACATGTCGATATTGGTCAGCATATAAGAAATGAAAACGTCTAAGACTGATAGTTTATTGTGAGTACCACTGATTGTGCCAAGGGTTGTATAGACTTTAAGAACATGTGACACACTATCCCTAAGGGAACCAAAAATGTTGTACAGTGACTTATATGTGCTTGCATTTCATCAAAGTACTTCACCCTTTGGCATTGATGTATATTTGTCTTTCTTTTTCACATTTAAAGTTTGCAATAAACGTGTCCTGAAAAATTATAGAAACAAATGATGTGTTTTGGAAAATTGTCTGTCGTTTGTTTTCAAAAAATATTTGTTACTATAACATGCACTATCCCTCATCATGAAATAACTATCATAGCGTTCCGACCGCAAAAGGCCAAATTCGGATATCTTCTATAGCGTCCATGCTTGCGTCATATAATGCGAGGTAGCCTCCAGTCTGACCATCCATGGCTGACTCATTCACCTATGAAGATGCCTTCAAAACTAGCAAAGCTGAATGACATAGAATATCTGGATGCTGAAAGTAGCCGAAGACCTGATAGAAGAGGTCTTGAGAGAGAAAATCAAGATAGAGCAAGAAGAATGGACCGAGAAGTATAGACTTCAGAAGAAGCAAAGAGAACAGGAGCAACAACAGCAGCAGGACCCAGACAGAGGCTTTATTGATGGTCAAGTGAACGCCAATGAGGTTTCTTTCTCTTTCCGCAGAAGCAGACGTTATCCTGTGAGAAAGCCTGCAGCCAGACGGGGACGCAATTTTAAAAAATAAAGATTGCCATCACCCAGTCAACAATGAGGCCCTTTCAAGGGCTACCCAACCCTCTAGAAAAGAGACACTAGGAGACACTAGTCCAATTGTCAAACTATTTGTATGTCTTTCTGTGTTTGTATGTAAGTTAAGAAAATAGAAGTGTGTCTATAAGCTCTTCGTTTGTCTGCTGTGTAAGTGTATATTTTTGTTTGTGTTTGTGTGCGTGCGCGTACGTTTGCTTGTATGTACATTTGTGTTTGTAGGAGTGCGCGTACTTTTATATGTGTATGTGTTAATGGTACGTTTGTTTATGTATTTGTGTTTTTATGTGAGCCGTACGTTAGTTGTGTGTATGTGTGTATGTGTGTTTGTGTGTGCGTACGTTTATGTGTATGTGTATTTGTGTTTGGATTCTTGCGCTTATGTTTGATTGTATGTGTGTGTTTGCATGAGTGCGTGCACGATTTTGTATGTATGTGTGTTTGCATGCGAGCGCGTACATTTGCTTGTGTGTTTGTGTGTGTATGTATGTATTTGTGTTCGTATGCGTGATCATACGTTTGTTGGGTGTATATTTGTGTGTTTGTAAATATGCTCGTACGTTTGGTTGTGTGTATGTGTATTTGTGTGTTTGTTTGCCTGCTCGTACATTTGTTCGTGTGTATATTTGCGTGTTTTTATGCGTGCTGGTACGTTTGTTTGAGTGAATGTGTGATTTGTCTTTTTATGCGTGCTCGAACGTTTGTTTGTTTGGTTTTTGTTCGTTCGAGTACGTTTGTTGATGTTTGCGTTTGTGTTTGTATGCGCGCTCGTACGTTTGTTGGTGTGTATGTTTGTGTGTTTGTATGCCTGCTTGTACTTTTGTTGGTGTGTATATTTGTGAGTTTATGCGTGCTCGTATTTTTGTGTCTGTATATTTATACTTCTTTGTATGCGTTGGCGTAGGTTTATGTGTTTGTGTTTGTTTGTGTGTTTGCATGCATGCTCGCACGTTTGCGTGTGTACATTTGTGTATTTGTATGCGTGCTTTAACCTTTGTGTGTATGTGTGCGTATTTATGTATCTATGTGCATATATGTTGGTGTGTATGTGTTTGTTATTTCCTTAACATAGCCCTCGTACCTGCACAAAATATTATTTGTAATGCTCGAAAGTAGTATCACTATGAAGAATAACACTTTTACTGATGTGATTATAGGTAATGATATGTTTTGATAGTAGATAATGTGATAGTGTGTTGATTTGCATGAAAATTTATATTAGATTAGCACATTCATTGTTTGAGTGTGTATTTTCTGTGTGTGCGCACGTACGTTTGTATGTGTTTTTGTATGTTTCTTTCCCTTAGCAATGTCCTTGCTCAATATGTTTTTTTTATCATCTTAACTAAAACCTTATCCCTTAACAAAAACGTTTGTATGTATGGTTTTGTATCCACGCTTTCGTTTCTTTGTGTCTTTTGTTTGTGTTTGTATTTTGTTTGTGTGCGCTCATACGTTTGTATATGTATATGTGTTTTTTCTTTCCCTTAACAAAATAATCCTTGCCCCTGCCTAGTGTATTTTGTGTTAATGTGAAGTAGTGTGACTATAACCACGAACACATTTTCTCAGGTGATTATAGGTATTGGTGTGCTTTGTAGATAAAAATTCCTTCTCCACAATATATTAATAGTAAACAATGTGGATTTTGTTAGTGTTGTTTTGTATTAAATTGTTTTTAGATTAGCACTCTCATCACTATGAATTGTTTGGTATTTGATTCTTTATCTATGATGTTATGTCCCGCCCCGCCTCGCCCTGCCTTCACGGCCCGGCCCCAATCAGCCCCGCCCCGCCCCGACTTACATTATAGTTTCTTTTTTCCGCTGTCCCTGTTTTGCACGATTGATGTCGGCCCCTTGCAACATTGTTGCCAATGTACAGTACCATGATGTCACCCTACTTGTTCCATTTCTCTACAGAACCAAATTTTTTTTTCGCTATACTGGCCAAATACTTTTGTCGCTATACAAGCTTAATATTTTGTAGCTATAAATTGCCCATGTGAAATTCCCACTGTCCACAAAGTCTGTATGTATACGTGTGTGTGTGTGTATTTTGTTTGTTTATTTTGTTTGTGTGCGTGCGCGTACGTGCGTGTGTGTGTTTGTTTTCAATCTTAACAACAACAAAAAACATTGTCCCCGCACAAGCGAACGTTTGTGTGTGTGCTGTATTTTTGCTTATGTGTGCATATTGTTTGTGTGCAAGCGTAACCTTGAATGTGTTTGTGTTTGATTTTTCCTTTAACAAAAAAGCTTTGTACCTACACTCTGTGGATAGCAGATAATGGGTGTTTTCTTCTTTTCTATGTGTAATAGTGGATGATGGATTATTTTCGTCTTTTCTGTATTGATAGTATATACTGGGGTTATTTTCTTCCCTTATGTGTGGGAAGTAGATAATGGGTTCTTTTCTTCCCTTCTGTGTGGATAGTAAATATGGGGGGTCTTCACTTCTGTGTTTATAATAGATTATGGTGTGGATAGTATATAGGGGGTTATTTATTTCCCTTCTGTGTGGATATTAGATTTTGGTGGGCTTTTTTTCTCTTCCCATCTTTGTGGATAGTATATATTGGTGTGGATAGCATATAAATATTTATTTTCTTCCCTTCTTTGTAGACAATAGATACTGGGGTTATTTTCTTCCCTTCTGGGTGGATAGTAGATAATACGTGAATTTGAAGTTGTTGCAAGGGTTATTTTCCTTCACTTGTTTGTTTGTGTATTTGTTGGTTTATGTCTATCCAGTGGTATATCCCACCCAAATATGGCGATGTTTATGTTTGTTGGTTAGTCCCGCACGGAAGTTCGATCCCGCCCCCTCAAGCGTTCTTTCCAGTGCCTTCCCCCCTCATTGTTTTTAATTGTTTAGTTTCACCGCTGAACTATCTAAACTTACTCGCTTTTGCAAGGCGGGATATAACGTTTTTTCTTTTGTTTGTTTGGTTTTTTTATTTTATTTTAATTTTTGCCCACTGTCGTTGTTTGGCCTAATTGAGGTCAACCATTTGCCACATTGTTATCCAATGTCCAGTACCGTGACGTCACCCCATTTTGCTCCTTTTACCTTGTCGCTATCAGCGTGAAATGCTATAACGCTTGGCGGAGCGGGACATATCAACTTTATATAACGCCTGGCTGAGCAGGACGTATCGCTCTTTATGTCTGGCGAAGAGGAATACACTTTATTTAACGCCTGGCGGAAATTGTTGACAATGACCAGTACCGTGACGTCACCCTATTTGTTCCATCCATATTATCCTTATACAAAATCACTATTTTTGTCCGTATACAGACCCAATATTCCCATGTTTAATTCCCCTTGTTGATAAACAGTCCCAATGATTTTGTCCATATTAAATCCCCCTAGCCACTAAATAACCCCAATGATTTTGTTCGTGTTAAATTCCTCTTGTCGCTAACCTTCCTCAGGTGACTTTGTCCATGTTAAATTCCCGTCGAAGCTAAAGAGTCTCAGCAATATTCCCCATGTTAAATTCCCCTTGTCCGTCTCTAGTCCCACCCATGTTAAATTCCCCTTGTCCGTCTCTAGTCCCACCCATGTTAAATTCCCCTTGTCCGTCTCTAGTCCCACCCATGTTAAATTCCCCTTGTCCGTCTCTAGTCCCACCCATGTTAAATTCCCCTTGTCCGTCTCTAGTCCCACCCATGTTAAATTCCCCTTGTCCGTCTCTAGTCCCACCATGTTAAATTCCCCTTGAAGCAAAAATGTCCCACGACCTTTTTGACTTGGATTTCCGTTGAAACAAGATTGTCCCAATCCCTTTTCGCTATGTTCAATTCTCCATTCACTTCATGTTAAATTTCCCCATGTTAAATTCCCCTTGAGGCAAAAGTGTCCCACGACCATTTTGGCTGAGATTACCCTTGAGATTAGGATGTCCCAATCCCTTGTCGCTATGTTCAATTCCCCATTCACTTAATGTTAAATTTCCCCGTGTTAAATTCCCTCTTGAGGCTAGATAGGATATACCCCTTTTTAACATTAGAGTCCTATTTAGGCTAGGGTGTCCCACTTTACTAGTAACGTTTGATGGAAAAAGAGACGTGGGAATATATAATTTTAATTCTATGTAGGTATAAATGACAACAAAAGGGGTATGAGGGTATATAATTTTAATTACTAGATGCACACATTTTTTAACATCAAATTATCTAAAACTACACTAAACTAATAATAACATATACAAGTTTTTGGAGCACTCTTAAATGAGATCACAGTGTCATTGCGTCTAAGCTGAGGAGGCAGTTCCTTCATGGAGATGGACCCTGGTTGGGACTTGGTTTTCATGGAGATGGACCCTGGTTGGACTTGGTTTTCATGGAGATGAACCCTGGTTGGGACTTGGTTTTCATGGAGATGGACCCTGGTTGGGACTTGGTTTTCATGGAGATGAACCCTGGTTGGGACTTGGTTTTCATGGAGATGGACCCTGGTTGGGACTTGGTTTTGATATTTGGAATAATAGGAATATGAGTGTGAGAAAGGGAGAGTAAGGGTATGAAAAAGGATGAGGTGAAATAGGAAGTTTGAAATCGGTACCCTCAACATATAGAACAAATCTTGTGTTATATTCTGGAGCTAACGGGGAGACAGTGTAGGATATAAAGCAAGGTTAGAAAGTGATCAGTTATTCGTATTTTAATGAAGATCTGAAAACAACTATTTCTGAAATTTCTCTAGTAGACACCGAGATGATCCAGACAGACGTGAATTGCAATAATCAAGTCCAAAAAGTATTAAAGGAACACACAAGTGCTTTAGTGACAGTACCAGAAAGAAATTGCGAATAGAGCTGATGCGTCATAGCTCCAAGCATATAGCTTTGCAAATGTTTATGACATATTGGTGTAATGAGAGAGTAGTCTCAAGAAGAACACATGATTGCCGGAATTTAATGTTATTGTTGTTGATACTTACTGTTTAATGTAAAGAGAAATTCCTTTTGTGGCGACCAGAACGGCTTCAGTTTTATCATCATTCATCTGCAGTTTGTTACATATCATCCTTGGCTTCAGCATCAGCTTTAGCTGTATCATTAGATATGTATATTTGGGTGAGCTCAGTGTACAATTGGTAAGATACTGGATGATAACCTATGACACGTGGATTTAACTATGTGTACAAAAAGAATAGATCTGGTCCTAGGATTAAACTATGTTGAACAAGAAAACATAGATAAATTTGGCTAGCGTGTTTACTAATCACGGACACAATGTGTGTCCTTTTAGACTAAGTATGAATTGAAGCATAATATGGTTGTATCACTAATGTCAAATACAAGCTGTAGAAAATGAAGTAATATATCCTAGTCTATTTTGTCAAATGCTGCAGATACGCCAAGGAGGGTGATAAATTTAATATTTTCAATATCCAAAGCAGTCGGTCGTTGACCTCATTTTGAAAAGCATTTTTTGATACTGTAGCGAGGGCGAGATGTGAATACTATATAGGTCAAAAGAATAGTCTGATTCAGATGAGATACAGGTTAGTAAAGAAGATGTTTTTCATCAACTGGTGGTTGTGAACAGGTTGTTAGCTTTTTGTTTAAATATTTATGGTCGACTTATGGTTTCTTCAACAGTGGTTTGACAGTGACATTTGTGAAAAAAGGCGGGATACCCAGATGAAGGAGAAGCTATACTAACAGTGGTTAGTGAAATTAATATTGAATCTAAGCACTCAAAGAGCAGTGATGTCTCAAAGGGATCATGTTCATATGGCTTCATTTGACCTTGGTGAGCTCTACATCAGGGGTGTATGCAAGAAATCCGTAGAAGCGGGCAACATTTGAAATTCTCTGTCTCAAATGTGTGGTGAAGATGAGTGGATTGAAAAATAAAATCAAGTAATATAGTTCATAATATGGAAAAAATTGTATTTGCATTCTTCGTCTCATTGATAAGTGGTGCTATGACGATAATAATAATAATAATAATAATAATAATAATAATAATAATAATAATAATAATAATAATAATAATAATAATAAGAAGAAGAAGAAGAAGAAGAAGAAGAAGAAGAAGAAGAAGAAGAAGAAGAAGAAAAAGAAGAAGAAGAAGATAACATTAACGATTAAGATTATGTTCTCAATAAAAGCATTATTTTCCATCATCATCATCATCGTCATCACCACCTTGATGATCGTCTCGTCATCATTATAAATAATGTTATTAGTGACACTTTCCGCATCACATATATTATCTCCTGATAATGATAATTTTTAATCTGTAAAACATCGTTATACCTACAAATTCCATATGTGTATATACATTTGTAACCCTAGATAACATTGCAAATTTACCGACACAAAACGTAAATTTTTACATTTCACCAATACGTAAGTAACTTTGTTCTGGCAAAAATTGTGAATGTGATGATTCTTTGATTATTTCCACAATTACGTCTTTTCATGCTTATGAATCGACGCGTTGGAGTGCAATTTAAGCAATTAGGAAGCTAATTATTCTCTATCGGAAGTATCAGTTAATTTCTTTGCACAATTTTTTATGTGGCGGACAATGATTTCTTCCACAGTTTCTTAGCAACAATCTCAAGAGATATTTTCAAACGGCAGTCAAAAAAGAGCATCATAGTTTTAAAGAGTTCCACCTAGATAAACATAAATCTATTATTGTGCATATTTCACATAAAAACCTGAAGTGAGGAATGCATAGTTGGATGCGTTAACTGTTCTTTACTGTGTAGTTTCTGTTTTAAGGCGTTGATTGTTCGACTTGAAACATCTTTCCCATATTCAATGGCAACGTTCTGCCGAAAACAAAGATTTTGTACAACAAATGGTCGACTAAAATCATGTCTTCAGGTTTCATGTAGTGGAAACTGATCGTAAATTGGCTGCAACAATTTTGGCCCTGAAATGGGAAGAAATACGCGATTGGTAAGAAAACTGAGACAAAAACTGATTTATGACAACTGTACAATATATGGATAAATATAGATTTATTGAATATCTACCGATGACGATTAGGTAAGTGGCCGGAGTGAGAAATGGACGAGTTTTACTCTCTCTCTCTCTCTCTCTCTCTCTCTCTCTCTCTCTCTCTCTCTCTCTCTCTCTCTCTCTCTCTCTCTCTCTCTCTCTCTCTCTCTCTCTCTCTCTCTCTCTCTCTCTCTCTCTCTCTCTCTCTCTCTCTCTCTCTCTCTCTCTCTCTCTCTCTCTCTCTCTCTCTCTCTCTCTCTCTCTCTCTCTCTCTCTCTCTCTCTCTCTCTCTCTCTCTCTCTCTCTCTCTCTCTCTCTCTCTCTCTCTCTCTCTCTCTCTCTCTCTCTCTCTCTCTCTCTCTCTCTCTCTCTCTCTCTCCAGCATTGCTGTAATGCTAAATTGGACAACTTATCAAATTACTGCAAATATGGGTGGTATTTTTTGGTGTTTTTTTTTTTTTTTGCTAAATCAAGCTTCGTTGAAAGCAGGTAAGGATCCACAAATGCCGTTGATGAGAAAGGTAATCATCTACGTGACGGGTCTGTGGGATCGGAATCCGCTCTTGGGGCCCAGAGGAGCGAAGCATTCAAACAGTATCGAGGGGATATTAATAATAATGATTTAATTGTAAAGAAACTTCCTTTAGGAAACCGTGTGTGTGTGTGTGTGTGTGTGTGTGAGAGAGAGAGAGAGAGAGAGAGAGAGAGAGAGAGAGAGAGAGAGAGAGAGAGAGAGAGAGAGAGAGAGAGAGAGAGAGAGAGAGAGAGAGAGATGATGCCCAATCCTACACCTCTGCACACACCCATTTAGCCCATGGAACGAAACAATCTTATTCCAATAGTTACAATTTGTATCGTACAATAGTGAGAATTTTAAAACTGAAGAACAACAAAGAGAAACAGAAGCAGAAACTGGACACATGAAGCTGGACACAAATACTACTTTAACTTTAACATTGTCTAATATTTTTATCAGGACGAATTAAGAATACAAATTCAGAAGAAATGTGTGCCAGTGTTGGAGAATTACCAATTGGCAAAAATCAGCGACTGGTTTGTCTTTTAGCGAGTCAGTGGCATGGATAAAAATAAAATAGTGAAAACAATGTAGAACCGAATACGCTGAGTTTATATAGTGAGATTTTAGTTAGAGATTGATGATCCTTACAAGGTAGGACTTCATTAAGTGACTACATTCTAGGAAATGTGTTACAAAACTACATTTCATTAACAGGGAACCCAACATAATGTAATCCATGAGTCGGTGACTTATAACAAAGACAAAAAAATGTACTTTTTCATGAAATAAAATTACACAAAATATATAACACTATTTAAGTAAATATATGCTATCGGTCCCATTAAGCTATGTACTTTGTAATAATGAACTTCGCCTGGTATTATGGGTTTGGTTTCAAAATGTCTTCTTGTTGACATCGCTTTAAATCGCTTTATTCCGAATAGTTAAAGAGGCAGAGCCTGTAAAAATTAAAAAGCAAAATGTTGTAGTACAACTAAGAAACTAAGAAACCTAACATTTACTATGTTGCAGTTTTTGTTTTTTGTTGTCTTTTTTGTTTTGTTTTGTTGATCTATTCTTTAATCATTTTTTTTTCTTGGGGAAAGGATTTTTTTTCAACCGAGATAAAACAATTTCTTTCACTTCATTAAAATTGTAGTTATGCATATAATGGAATGGATACAATAGATTCTCTTCTGGCATTTAAATCAGAGCAAGACTATTTTTAGTTTTAAGCTATATAAGAGCCGAACTATTTTTTTCAGGACTCATTCTGGAAATTACAATCTGCGAATAAGGAAAGAAGGAGGACGAATGGTTGTAATACGCTGAACAGTCTTAAAAATGTTATAAGCGACACTTTTATATATAACACAAACAAGACACTGTTGTACATTTGTTGTACATTGTTGTACTGTTGTCACTGTTATTCATGACACTGCTCTTAAATTGGATCGTCTGCATACAAAACCTTCTCTAATATTCGGTTAAAATAGCTAAAAAAAATTTATAACGTTTCTTTGATAAATTGCACCAGTAATATACAATATTGGCAAAACATCATACACAAATTAATTACAAAATTATCAGTAATACATATAATAACAAACAGTATTAAATCGAAAAGATTTAATATATGTCAGTGCATCCACTTCGTTTTCTTGTAATTGCAACTGTTTGTCGTTTCTATCATTCTTTGTATACACGTGTCTTCCAACAGTAAATATAGCATAGAATGGAGAAAAGAAACAATAGAAAACTGAATCATACAATGTCGAGGATGTATACACGCATCACTAGCATAAATTAAATGGATAAACCTTAGAAATACATAGCGAACAAATTAGTTTTCTGCAGCTCAACATACGAAACAAAACCTATTTGAGTGTTAACATGTTTTAATGTTTATTTCTTTTTAAAAAAAAAAAACGCTAATAAGAATTGGAGCAAAAAGTGGTTAATTAAAAGTGAAAGTTATTGTTGCAAACAAAGACATGGTATTTAGAGTAAGTAAAAATCCATTTAATATTACAAATTAAAGGTAATATTTTATTGTTTTAAAACTATTTGCTTTATCACGAAAAGTACCAGAAATTATAAAACATTGACACACTGTATTACAGGTTTGGTTGGATAAAGCACAAGTTGAATTTTATTAAATCCAGACCATTTAGGCTGCTGCTTATAATAAATCGCTATTTAATGTCTTTGCGACGAGACACTTGCATTTTTGACTTAAATAATGCTATGTCCCGATAGCTTTCTGTCAGGTAAGAAATCAACAGTTGTCGACATTCTTTTCATACTAGAGGTGAGTTCATTTACTCCTATAGGTTTACATTTCAACTGCGATCTCCTGGGCGGAAGGGTGCACGATTTATACTCCCTGATAACAAGAATGAAGTTTTAGAGAAATCTACAACGTGTAAATTGGCTATGTTTTGAAACAATAAACCATTTTTTTTACTCAATCTCCATGACAAAGACGTACGCCACATCTTATATATAAGCACTCATATTTGTTTTCCCGGCTGCCAAACACGATGTCGCGAGTCTCAAATTCACAGCGGCATTCCAAGTTTTTTTATAAAAATGCTATTATATTTTTATCTTCAAATATTTCTTAAAATCCGATCATCCCATTTTTTCTAATGTTTATAATTCTCGTCCAAAGACATATAATTATAAGCTATTTATTAAAAATAATTGTAAAAGAAACGGCTCCAGGAAGCAAGGAGAGGCAAATTCTCACGGTCATAGCCAATCAATAATAAGAATACTGCCAAAATATTTCATGAGCATATCGGGATTGATCTAATTCACAGAAATGGATATGTAATGGTGTTGGCATGTCACAAATATTAAACCGCAAACCACTGTCGCAAGCCATAATTATAAGCTATTTATTAAAAATAATTGTAAAAGAAACGGCTCCAGGAAGCAAGGAGAGGCAAATTCTCACGGTCATAGCCAATCAATAATAAGAATACTGCCAAAATATTTCATGAGCATATCGGGATTGATCTAATTCACAGAAATGGATATGTAATGGTGTTGGCATGTCACAAATATTAAACCGCAAACCACTGTCGCAAGCCCCATCAGTACCAACAATTTTATATTTAGAGAATCTCAAATGGATAATTACTCAAAATTGAATTTATTCAACTAGTGTTATAATTTCCAGCATTCACTAGTTTTGACATACATTTTATATCAAATCACTGCCCAAATGAGATTCAGTTTTAGCATAGTTTTCATTTTGAGTGAAAACAGTTTAGATAGACGAACAAACAATTGTCGACATTTCATTCAATTTTGCTAAAGATGTTTCCACTTTCAATTATTGTGTTCAAATAAAACAGTCCTCGACGCTAGTTGAAACAATAATGCACAATTCGACAACTAATAACATTTATAAGTAGACTTTTGTTTACAAAATGTCCTTCCCTTCGATAGAAAATTTGAGACGGACATACTTTTTCAGTACTAAATCTCCAATGAAAATTATCGTGTGATGTCAGTTGGTCAAGTCAGCTGGAGTAGTTATGGTGCCATACATATATGGAATTCAATGAGGCTGTTTACAACACTTCCATCGCAAAGTTTGTCCATTCCACCATGGGTATCACCACTGATGCAGTATCAGATATGGCCGAAGAAATAATATCCTAATTGTTGGATGTTTATCTAAAGGGATGATTAGTGATGTCAAACTTGTATTTGTACTAAATCTAGAAGCGCTGCTCTAAAGGATATATGCCATTTCCGTTTTGCATTTTAAGTGGTTGTCATGGAGAAAGAAATTATTACAAGACTGAGCGCTCTTGTGAACAGATATTTGCATTATTTAATTTTGAATAATGTTCTTCTTGGAAACTTTGCGTCAGTTGAGAGACCAACACTTGTGGATATTTTCTTCCAAAGGAGGTTAATTTATTTACTCCTAGAAGTTTAATCTTAAGGCATGCAGATTCTAGGTAACATTAATGCAAAGGTGAGAGCCTGCATTTTAAATAGGCTGACAGGTGTTTCTCTGCAGGTGTTTGCAGGTGTCCTCTGCATTTTATCATTATACAGCGTGAAGGAGTTTCTCGGTTCTCTCACAATTCCGAATAACTGAGCGAAAGTTTACTCGTGTTCTAGTTCTTTTTGTCATTGAATAATTTTTGTGGGATACTTTGGTCATAACCTACGTAACTATTACTGTGCGTTTTTGTTTTCAGAGTCGACTGTTTTTGTTCAACCCAATGTTCAATGAGCTACCGATTGGAAAGATGGGCGTCACATTTTTGATTGGAATAGTTTTTAACAGATGGATGCGAAAGGAAAAATTCCCACGGTTGCAGCCAATTGGTAAGGACAATACTACCGCTTGCCAAACAGAAGGCGTGTGACTTTCTGATTGTCATCCAGTCAGAATATGGCTTCAATGCAGTGTTACTAAATTTCATATATACCGATAAATACGGCCCATTAAAATAATTATTAGTATTATCAATGATAAAAAAAAACTAATTTTTTAATAATGGTACACTGGTGATACCACCAGAAAGTGCGACATTTCAAGCCCAGAGCTACTGATATGGTGCGGTGCTTTTGGCGCGTTATTTAGTGTGTACATGGCATTGCTTCGAAACCAAAAACGTTGAAACTTTAACTTTTGGACGTTATGGATTAAAGTGTTAAGAAACAAAAAAAAGTCTTTATAAATTTATTTATTATGTTCGTTCAAAGCCAGCTGTTCGTTCTTTCATTTGTTAACATCCATGACAACGTTTTATCCGTTCCCACATGTATTAACCCTAGGGTAACAGGAGATCTCGGCCCATTACAGATTCGGCTAACACAAATTGAATTCAGAAATTTCCCCATAACAGACTCGGCCCATTACAGATTCGGCCCACAACAAAGTCGGCACTCTTACCTTTTCATCCTGCATGACTTCGTGAAAGAATGTGAATCCAAATTTTGTTTTGCTTTGTGATCTTATACGGCTTTGTAAAACAATATCAGTTTTGAACCCAATTATATGTTGTGTGTGTTCTCTTGTACGGCTTGGTAATATCATTTGCTTTTGAACGAGAAATGTTTAAACAAAACATCAAAAGTCTGCCTTACCCTTGAATTTGCATGGCTTCGTAACACATGCTGATTTACTGAACAATAAAAGCCAGTAATATCCGTTTCGGAAACTGACACGGATGGAAATGCGGGCACGGACAATGAAAATGGTATGAACAATGACATGGAAACTAAAACTGAAAATTACAAAGAAAAAGGACAAGAGACAGAGATGGACACATGTAGAATAACAATTGATGAGGAAGTGGAGAAGGATTTTTCTCTAACCCCAACAAAACTAAATTATAAATAACAAATAAAGTCTCAAATAAAACTCTAATATTAAATATAATATGTTAAAATTTAAGACAAAGATTAGGCTGCCTGGTTACATCAAAAATGGAAGGAACGAACTTCCGCATAGCCTCAATTAATATCAGTGGTGTAGATAAAACAAAAATAAATAAATTATGTGATTATAGCAATCATGATATCATCCTGATAGAAATAACACAATGGTTTTAAAAAAGATCTAATAGCATATGCAGAAAAGAAATCAAATGCAATATGTTTAACAAGTAACTATGTAAGTGAAGATATTATAGGGGGAGTAGCAATAATTATAAAGATCAATAGCAACTTGGAGTGGGAGAATCTTGAAGGAAATAATTTTTTTGAAAGGAGAATGCTCCATATTAAAATAAATATAATCAACGTATATTTTTCTGATAATAAGTATAAAAACGGATTTTATTGAAAATTTAGATAAATTTATTACTATATTCTCAACGGAGGAATTAATATGGGGGGATTTTAACTGGGCGTGGGAAAATGTGGATAATATAGGTGACTTAACACCCAATGATAAAATATTTAGGAAAACTATGTCCAACTGTATTAAAAGCACCAGTTGGTTGACATTTATAAAAGTTTAAATATACTACGCACGGAATAAAAATGGACTTGCCAGAAGACTTGATAGGTTTTATGGAACAAATTTGAATAATGGTTAGTATGTAAATTCATTCACAAATATTGAATACCAAAATATCAGATCATAAACTAATTGAGGTAGAAATAGAACCCAACATAGGGTAAAATGGGGTAAAGGAGTGTGGAAACTAAATAAAAAATTATTGCATGAAAATTATTTTATCAATTTATTTCTATACATTTCAATCTTTCAAAAGCAAAGTCGTGTCCATTTTTAGTAAGACCCGCTTATTGACATGATCCTGATCATTAATAACTGCTGCAGTAACATGTTGTCGAGGTGAAATGCAATAATTTCGGAAGATTGGCTTCTAAAGCCATCCATAGGCCTTCTTCGGTAGTAGTTGTTGTAGGGTTTAAGCGCAAGATAGACTATACATGGCGGCCAGCATTATTGGTGGAGGAAGAACCCTGGAAAAACTAGGAAAAAGCCACCTACCCACGAGAAGCAACTGGCAGGCTTTCTCACTTACCCACGTTAGCCGAATCTGGATTCGAACTCACGCAGACAGAGGTGAGATGGCAGTGATCGGTATCTATCAGCGCTTTAGACCACTCGGCTACTCGGGGACCCCTTTCTTCGGTAAAAGGTGTGAGTGTTGGAGTACAGGAAGGTCTATTCAGTTTCATTGCTTCAACTTGTAATGGTCGAGGTTAATCCGTGGCAGAGAAGCGTTGTTTTTTCCCTTAGATTAAAGCTTCAGCTCTTCGTGATAGTCAACACTCTGCACAACAGATAGTAGAATATGTCATCTTGAACAATATCAGCTCTGATAATCATAACCTGCCCAAAGTCAACAACCTAAAACGACTTGCCAATATAGTGCGTACAGACCTGAGACCTCATGAACCTCACTTTCTTGATTTTGAGGCAAGTTAAATTATTGTATTTTTACATAAAATAACACATGGCAGAACATATAATAGGCCGAGCTGATTAAGTGGACCGAGTATGTTATGGGCCGAGTACCTTACGGGCCGTTTTAGTTATGCCGAGTTAGTTAATGGGCCAACTCTGCTATGGGCCAAGAAGTCCAGCATAGTTCGGGCGGCATATACTTATGGATGAGGTCACCTGGCTTTGTATGCTGAGAACCAAATAATTGTTTACCAAATCTGAGAATTCATTTTCTGCAAGAATATACCACCAGGTCGAAAATTCAGCTGTTGAACGAAGGTCTTGATTATTAGACTTCCACATCACATTTCAAACTGCTGTCAAAAAGGGACTTAATAAAGAAGTAATCTCTCTCTCTCTCTCTCTCTCTCTCTCTCTCTCTCTCTCTCTCTCTCTCTCTCTCTCTCTCTCTCTCTCTCTCTCTCTCTCTCTCTCTCTCTCTCTCTCTCTCTCTCTCTCTCTCTCTCTCTCTCTCTCCATTGTTTTGGAGACCTTATTACATTATTTGTGAAAAGTAAACCTTCCTAAGAAAATGAAATCTCAAGGTTAATTTTAAACCAAAACCTCTGTCAGGCCATGAGATTTCTCTGATTGGGTTAGCTCATAATTTTTACGTCATCACTGACGCACGTTTTTATTTTATGGTGTGTTTCGTTTTCATGCTGGTCACTCAACGCTGGTCATTCACCCTTCCTGCTGCTATAATTAATATAAAAAAAAATTATCCAGACCTATACAATACCCAGATCTTGAGTCATGTAATAAATATGTAAATATAAATCCGAACGGAACAGATTGTGCTTTTGAAAAGAAGTTTTTAAACTTAGTCATATCCATGTCCCCTGAACACCAAGCATAATAAATATATTGTAAAGTATAATCATCTTCTACATTAAACACAGTTAACATATTGCAATTATCTCTAATCTGGTTTGGAATTTGTGTGTATTTTTGAGTTAAACAAATCGTGCCTGTATTTTTGTGACGGCCTCGCGAAAATATACAAGCTGGATTTGATTACATCATTACAGTCCAACATTACATCATCGTAAACTACAAGATTATTCCTACATTAATCAAGATCATCAATGAATGGAGCTTCATTAATATCGGTAATAAAATCAACAACCTTTTTTGTTTATCATGAAACGTCAGCAACGTTGTATTTTAATTAAACTCTTTAAGTTCTTAGTAATATCGCTGATCATCTACAGATGGTGTTACTAAGTATAATTTATTCCACTTGAACCATCGCATTATCAGATTAAGAAATAATTGTGTTTTACTAGAGCCAGATGGGCCAAGTATAATTGTTCTGATGGAATTTGGTAGTGCTGTATGATGTTTGACTGGATCTTGTTTTTTATGTCGCTGAGAAGTCAATTATATCTATAAATAATATGGATTTATAGAGCACCAAAACGTACCAATGGATTAGTGACAAAAATAACAAATAACAGGCGCTCACTTACAGGCAAATGTGTGAAATGTGGTATAAGAACTGGAGAGTGTCCAATAAACGCAATTGGTCAAGCATGTCAAGTTCATGATATCGCATAAAAAAGCAAGGAATTACAACATCGACATAGTACAGGAAGTTGGTTCACTTGTTAAATTCCATAAAAAATAAATCTCGCAGAGAAAAGCTTGCTAGCTACCTAGTTAAAGCTGAGATGAAAGGTAAACTAGTGCTAGTGGCTAATAATTAAATTATATAGCTATAATAATGGAATCAGTTTATTATAGCCCAAGAGAGTATTCGAGAGGCAAAGCTGGACTAGCAAAAGGCTTACGTGCTGTTGCTGCAGCGTGCTTAGTACAAGCAATATGACAAATGAATCTACCACCACCTTAAAAAATATCATTATATACATTTTGATGTCACTACTCCCAATGGAGCTCATCAAGCAGATATTTTGTTTTTATCACACCATACCATTAAAATTGGCAGACGTCAATTGCCTGTATCCAAATACGAGTTAACTGTCGTTGACGTTGCAAGTAGATATAAAGAACCCCTGTCAACAAAAACAGTAACTGAAGTTTCTGCTGCACTTGCACGAATTTTTCAACGAGGATCCGGACCACAAGGTGGTCTACGATGGCTAGAGTTATTACAGGTTGATCCTGGCAGATAATTTATTGGTGCAGTATCATCGTTGATGAGAAACATAACGATAAGATTAGAATAGGTCACAATAAAATTCATCGTGATCAGGCAATCGTTGAACGAATTGAATATTTGCTGAGGAATTATTTTGGATATCAATATGCGAAGGAAATATACATGGACTTTAAGTCCATGTAGAAATCTTGTGAATGAGTTGCAAAATTACCAAATGCGATAGCTGCGTTAAATAATGAAATTACTCGTGCCACTTCTATGAAGCCTTCTAATGCGATCACAAAAATATATACCAATGCGCCGAGGTGAATCTCTTTCTTAACCAGTACTAGATATTGTGACCGTAATATATTTATATAAACCTGGTGAACTTGAAGAGGGTACAAAAGAGCAATTGACCCTATCTGGAGTGTGTCCACACATACAATTCCAAGCGTGGTAAGGTCCACAGGTAGACCTGCAATGTACATATTAGATTCAACTACTCCTCAGCGTGGATTTGTACGTGAACAATTACAAATAATTCGTAAAGACACATAATTACCACCACCTTTACTTTTATAAAGAGTCACCTCTATGTCGATTACCCTCAAGACTGGTCAGCATCACATTTTTGAGTGTGTTATCAAGACTACTATTAATTCTATCAACAGTAAATTGTCTAGGATTATTATTTGAATACTGCCACAACATTAATGCGTTACAATTCGCATCATGATTATTATGTCGTTGTTTTAGTGTTATAATAAATTCCGCATCCATATCAAAGTCGCGATTATATATTTTCACATTTCTTATTGTTCGCTAACTTTTCTTAATGACGACAAAGTTTTCAGTGGTTTATTTGGTTATTACGCAATCCATAATAACCATGTGTAGTTGAGATATTCTTCTGACTTGAAATACTGCAAGATATGCTAAATTTGACCACTGAATATTATCATCGACATTCCAGATATTTGTATCAGTAATAGTTAGTCCCTGTAACAAGTGAATCGTTATAGCATATCCTAACGTCCACAGTGATTTATCCATGCTCAACGCGCTCTCAACAGCATCAACAACAACTAAAAGAATATGATTTAGCAAAAGATTTTGTATTCTACCACCAGGAATCTCAACATCGATATTTTGTCGTCGAACATCTGCCAAACGATGACAATGGTACAGGTAGATTTGAAAATTGTTCTTTATGTAACCTAAATATTTATTGCTGAAGTGTATTGCGAACTATTTTTCTACTTGCAACTATCAAATCAGCAGGTCTCTATAAATGCCAAAAATCATTTATAGGAGTTACCGAAATTACTTTATGCATTATCTCACACTGTATTTTATCTGAGTGTAGTCTTATTAACTTTATAAACTCTTTCAGTAATTTATCAATAGCTCTATGATCGTCAATTATTTCTTCGTAATAATCTAAATTTTTACAGCCATTCATGTTTAGACGATCCAACAAAAGATGAAAGTTGACTATGATCGCAACACATTATTGCAACAGAATTCTTCAATAACAGCCAATCAAGAAATATTTTTAATACCTCGTTATTTTATTTACCTGACGAGTTTGTGTCGGTGTCAAAATGATCATGACTAAACAAATTATTAAGTAATTAAATCGTGCGTGTTGTTTTACCATCACCACCACACCCATTAAGATAAACGGTTTATGTCTAGCCACAGGATTATCTACAGATGTCACAAATGACGTTGTCATTGTCGATGACAGTTCTGATATTTGATTCTTATTGTAATATATTTCCTTAATTTCAACGTTGTCAGATTCATAATAACTAAGTATCTCTTCGTGCTTTATTCTCCATTCGCCACCAAGATACATAGTTGTTAATATGTAATTGATTTATCACCATGTTTTATTTGTATAAAATAAATCTGTCGCGACTCTGACTGCATTCATAGGAGATATGTTTATTATTGACAATAGATTTATCGATCATCGAAGATCTTAAATGAATAAACTGCGGTGAATCGCCATCAATATAGTTCATAATTGTACTAATTTAGTTCCGTCTCATAAAAAAGTATTATTTCGACTTTTCAATTTGTTTTTCTTCGTTGTATCAGCAATTATAAATTCAAATTTTACCTTCGTCCATAATTAATCTTGTACAATGTCGCTTTGATTATACGATGCTTTTTGCGTAAATTTACTGATAATTTTGTGCAAGTTTCACATCGTGATTTTTCCTGTATTTACGTATATTATTAGTAATTTTAACAATTCGATCTTCGCTAAGATTAGAAAAATCTTTCCTAGCATCATTAATATTAAATCTGTTCGCTTCTGACAACACAATTTGCTTCTGTATGCTGTATGAAATAATTGCTTCACTCACTTTAACGTTGTTTAAATTCAAGCATCACGCATGTACTGTAATAGTACTGTAGAAGCCCAAAACTTTTCTGAAAAATGTTTTCCAAATCATGCATAAATAATCTGAAGGAAATACCGGTAAAACTCGAGGGATTCTATACAGGCGAACCCGTTTCAGTCAAAATCTGGTAAGAGTCCTTCTTTCGCAACTCTGGTCATCTCATGTGTAGGATGTCAAAATTTCGTAAAGTACTCAGAACACTCTCCGTATCCAAGAAAACTTCCTGGATAACATGCAACCATATCACCTGAGATAACATCTCTATAATCTTATTTAGTAATTCCATAATTGATCATTGTCCGTATTCTACATAACTGTGTCGGACATCTCCAAGAAATTCCAATCTTGTCGGTTTCCATAAATTTTTCTCCTGAGCAGAGTGAGCAGCAACTGATGAAATATATGATTTCCTGACTGCATGCGTACAGGATAACGTTTGTCAGGGATAATCCAAGTGTCGTCGTCTGTCTTTACAATAAATTTTATTAAAATAAAGTATCTTTGATTATCAAGGTAGTCAATAATCTCTCTTCCTCGTTTATCATTGATTACATCGACAGTAATTCCAACTCTGAATGTCGACCACACATGAGCCGCACCATCGTCGTAAAAATTCCTTTTTGGTTTTACGAATACGTTTAGTTATATCCTCATTAGTTCAAGGCAGATCTTGCATCGAAAAACTACATTTATATTTCGGCAGTGTCATGATCAAATCTAGCTCTAAAAGATTCAATTGTGGATAATTTCTGCATTATTATAGTTATCACAAATATATATTTAAACTGAATTTTAATTATATATATATATATATATATATATATATATATATATATATATATATATATATATATATATATATATATATATATATATATGTATATATATATGTATATATATATGTATATATATATGTATATATATATATATATATATATATATATATATATATATATATATATATGTATATATATATATATATATATATATATATATATATAAAGGATTATAAATATATACCAGACAGAACAGGCAGTACTATCCCTGGATTCTGTAGTAGAATCTTGATAATAATAGGCAGAATTAATAGTTTAATACAAACAATACTATCATACTGGTTAGAAAAATTAAATTCGTACTCTACGGAGTTTCGAACCCAGGTCCGCGAGTAAATGGCACCCATATATAACCTGTTTGTACTTCTCTCCCACGCTATTGACAAAATCAAAGGTAGAATTATCTCATAAATACGAAGAGACAATGATTGTAAACTTTTGTCTAAGACAGTTGAGGGAGCATTGTGAAAATGATAGTGATAGGACAGGTTAAAGATCCCTTGATGGAGATAGGTATTGTGGTAATTGCTAAACCAAATCCCTGGAGAAATTGACAGAGTATGAAGTTTATTTATATAAATTATAATATTGTTTCTAAATTCAAATTCTAATAATTACAATTTACTCCATCAGGAGTAACAAAATATTCTGTTCCTAGTTAGATTCCGACATTGTTGTTTTATGATGACGCATTGTGTTTGGATAAACAGATTAGTATTTAATTCTTCATTTTGCAAATACAGAATGCGTCCTTTGGGGTTTTTAAGTTTGAAATATATTTTTGATAATAAAGGATTAGGTACATGCAGATAAATGGGGTTAATTGGTTCTGATACAATCAGAAACCCAGGAGGCTACTGAGGTGTGAATGAATATATTATATATCTTTGCTGGCCATGGCTAGACTTTGAAAGATCTACTTGATAGCTGTTATTGATTACAGCACATACTATATTGACTGCAATCGATGACGTTATGTTAACAATACCGTGTGATATATGACGGCCTCCACCGTATGGATCGTTATAATGTTTAAGAATAACCGATGGCAGGGTTATTTGTCTCCATTATTCATTATTATTTACTCTGGGATAATATTCTTTAATAAGATCACTGACTGATCTTTTCATATCGGTAGTGTCAGATTCTGGTATTATAAACAAATATTTCATTTTATCCCAATCTAAAATATATTCACTATATATAGCCATCCTACGCTCTCTAATAGAGTGCAAAATATATCATTAATAAATCTTAAATCTGTCACAACGATGTTTAAAAGTTTTATTGTTTCAAGCATTTGTTCTTTAACACCTTCGCTATTATATTGGAGTAAAAAAAATAATATTTTAGTTTATTAATTGATTCTTCGTACTCTAGTTTAATTGAGTAGTACCATAATTTAGAATTTTCTTAATGAATGTGAATTTCTCCATTAATAGATTTCTGTAAGTGTCTTCTTCTAATATATCATATTCTACCATGGAGATCTTTATAATATTCTAATCGAACAGCGGGTACCCACGAAAATTTGCTTAGATATTCTGGATCTTTTTTATATGTTTTCGCTTCTTTTAAATTCTTCTCTTCTTGGTTTTGAAATTCAATTATTAGAGAAGAGAACATTTCTGATCGATGATTGATATATATATATATCTACAATGTAGTAGTTTGAATTTATTTCAATCGTTGCAGATATTGTTGGGTCGTAAACAGTAATTGCTATTTTGGAGTCTTTTCCTGTAATAGATTTAATTCTACGTTGAAACTCATCACTAATCTGTTCTATTTTATAAATCCCCGTTGAAATTCAAAAAGCTTGCCAATCAGGAGTTCCATCAGATTTTTTCTTATTTGCAAACACAAGTAAATTGTTTGCTGGTATTCCAACAAACGATTTTGATCTAATATATAGCAAGCTATGATAAACCCGTAATTGTGTTAGCGTTATTATTGTGCTGAAAATGCAGTTGTAAATTTAAAAGTAAATTCTGGAAAGGTTGAACCTAATGATATCATTTAAGTTTTTGTCTGCTTAGTATTGCTGACAATATGTTGTACTGTTTCGCCGGATCTTCGATCTGACATTATTATTACTGTATTATTTTATATCGGGAACCTTTTGATCATTTAGTTTTTCGCCTTGTTGTCTATTGTTAAGGAATGCTACATTATAAATTTTCATTATCGTTATCAACTCATGATCGGACATTTAGTATTTGTACACATAACTATCTTTCCTTGCGATAATACTGAGGATATCTGCGCATGTTGTTGCCGTTAAGCTTGTTTTAAACTTTCTAACATACTTTCATTCCTTCTCATGGTCCTCGAAATTTATTCGTACGTCAAGGTCCTCACAAGAATATTGTACCGTTGCCCATCTTCGTAAAGAGGGATTGTTTATTATATTTGGTTGTCGTTATCTACAGGATGACCTCCGTCGATTGTTTTGCTCTGTGTGCGTGGATAGATAGAACATCAACAGAGAATTGAGCAAGTGTATTGAGAAGAAATAATACAATACGAGCGCACTGTAGACAAGAAAACAAAATCCTAATATTTTCAGGTTCCATTCAAACAATTTTAAACTAACAGAATTTAATAACAGTGTTCTATTTTGGATTTATTTCGTCATGATAACTACTTGTAAAAAGAACACAATGTCCACTCCTGATTTGCATCAACTAGCGTCGCTGCCTGTCTTATCTCAATGTATCACACGTCTCCCACCTCCACGTGTATACGTTGATCTTTCTATTCTTATTCTGAACACTTCATTATTTCCGGACTTCCATCTTCGGACTGTCCCTGTCTGTTCCTATAAGCTTTTCTTTGTATAACAGGATTACAGCTAAATATCTATATGTAGCATCTTCTATACATATAGAAAATTCTCTTTCGTTACTGCATAAATTCTGACATTAATGGTCCTTACAAATTTAGACTGTATTTTGAGTAAGGTACAATCGTTATCTCTAGTCACAAACGACCACTGTAACATACATCCAAGTTTGACCTAATTAGATAGATCATCACTTTCGCTGCCAGCGGCTGACTACGAATTAACATGTGAGCGGTGCATATAACATTCCCTTATCTATCTGCATATGCTACCACATGATTCCTTAGATATTTAATCTAGTCAGATTCGCTCAATAAGATACCAGCTAGATTAATATTGTATAAGATATACTAAATTATAGAAATCCCTAACCTACAAGATCATCTAAACATTGCAAAATCATATATAAATATGCAATTATCGTTAACTTACGATAATCAGTATCATCCTAACAAAGAAAATTAATTCATATAAACCTATAATATCCTACACATCTGAAACTTTCGATCGCATGCACTCAGTCCATTCTATCAATGAACTAGTAACTGTAAAATTAAAGAAATAAATTGCATAAAATCTCTAGTGTATCAACAGATTTCCATGACATCGAATAAACGATATATAGTGCGAATCCTAGTTGAATGAAACACATTTGCATTAGCAAGACAAATAAAATAGAAAATTACATGGAAAATAAAATTGCGTACCTTAACGCTGTTCTCTTTCAGAAATTGTGCGTCCTATCATTAAAGACTGACTTTTCTTACAAGTCAGCCACCTGATTCCTTTTCTTGTTTAGGAAGGAAATAATTATTCTTTAGTCCCTACCTTCCCGAGCCAATCCTCTCTCACGCAGGAAATCTCAACTAAAGAAATTCAACCTAGTCGTTACTTTTGAATTCAACATTGCTTACAAGGTGTACATCTTAATTTAAACTGATCAACCGCAATCAGCGGTTCCTAATTTTTTCCCAAGATAATTATTTCTTACGTCAAAAAATGACAGCCTAAAATCTGAGAAATACGATGCATATAAACGTCCCTAATAATGTATGTCACCATTAAGTGACTACATTCTAGGAAATGTGTTACAAAATTTCACTGCATTAAAAGGCAGTCAAAACAATGTAATCAATGAGTCGATGACTTACAACAAACAAAATAAAATGCACTTTTTGTAAAGTAAAATAACACTAATTATATAACACGACTTCGACAAATAAATGCGGTTCAGTTACACTATGTGCTTCGTAATAATGATTTTGTCCTTGTATTATGGGCTTCTGAATCCCTTCTTGATGACACCGTTTTAAATTGCTGTATTCCGAATAACTAAATACGAAATGTAGTACAACTAAAAAACATAACATTTACTATGTTGCAGGTTTTGTTTGTTTTTGGTTGTTTTTTTTAATATTTTTGTTTACTTGATCTTTTTTATTTTTATTTTTTCTTAGGGTAAAGATTTCTTTTGAGCCGGCAAACTTTTCTTATTTCACCTCAATAACATTGCAGCTATATAGTTAATACAGTGGATACAATAGTTTATTTTCTGGCATAAAATCAGAGCTAGACTATTTTTAATTTTAAGCTATACAAGAGCAGAACTATTTTTTTGTCAGAACTCGTTCTGGAAATCACAATCTTCGAATAAGGAAAGAAGGAGGAATAAGAGTTGTGATATGCTGAAAAGTCTTAAAAATGTTATACATGACACTGTTGTATATGACACAGTTATACATAAGACTGTTGTACATGCCACTATTACTCATGACAGTGTTTTTTAATTGGATCGTCTGCTCAGAAAAACCTTCCCTAATATTCCGTTAAAATAGATAAACAAATTTATAGAGTTTCTTTAATTAATTCAACCAGTAATAGACAATATTGGCAATAATTCATGCACAAATTAACAGCAAAATTATAAGTAGCACATCTAATAACAAAAAATATTATATCTAAAAGATTTCATATATGTCAGTGCATCCACTGCCTGAGTGTTTGTGTGGTCGTTTTCTTGTAATTGCATCTGTATGTTGTTCTGTTCTTTCTTTGATTCTTTGTATACTTGTGTCTTCCAACAGTAAATATATCATAGCTGCCATAAATTAAACGGACAAATCTTAGAAATACATAGCGAACAAAATTAATTTTCTGCAGTTCAACATACGAAATGAAACCTATCTGATTGTTAATTTGTTTAATTTTTTTTCTTAAAAGGAATAGAGCTACAATTTTTTTGAGCAAATACTTTTTAATGAATAGATAAAGTAAAAATTTACCGTTGCAAACATAAACATGGTATTTAGAGAGAGTATGAATCCATTTAGTATTAAAAATTAAAGGCAATATTTTTTATTGTTTTAAAACCATTTGTACAAGAAATTATAAAACATTGATACACAATCTTGCAGATTTAGTCGGATAAAGCACAAGATCATTTTATTAAATCCAGACAATTTAGGCTGATACTTATAATAAATTGCTATTTAATGTCTTTGCGACGAGACACCTGCATTTTTGACTTTAAAGAGAAATCTACCACGTGAAAATTGGCCATATTTTGAATCAGTAAACCATTTTTACATAATCTCCATGGCAAAGACGTACCCCACATCTTATATATAAAAATTCATATTTATCTTTCTGTGTCCAGACTGCCAAAACAATAGGTCGTGAGTTCAAATCTTGCGGCGGCATTCCACTTGTTTAAAAAATCCTTTAATTTTTTTATCTTCAAATAGTTTTTAAAAACCGCTAATCGCATTAATTTCTAATATCTTTTATTCTCGTCCAAAGACAAGGAATTAAGCTATTTTTTAATAATAATTGTAAAAGAAACAGCTCCAGGAAGCGAGGAAAGAAAAATTATCACGATCATAGCCAATCAATAATAATATTACTGCCAAAGAATTTCATGGGGTATCTGGCTCGATCTAATTCGCAGAAAAAAATATGTAATGTTGATGGCATGTCACAAATATTAAACCGCAAACCACTGCCGCATACCCTGTCGCTACCAACTATTTTATGTTAAAAGGATTTCAATTTCAAAATTACCTAATATTGAGTTTATTAAACTAATGTTATAATTTTCAGCATTCATTAGCTTTGGCTCGCAAAATCTGGAAGTCATTTAACGAGTGACATAAATATAATATCAAATCACTGCCCATTTGAGATTCAATTTATCATATAGCTTTTAATTTGAGTTAAAATAGCTAAGATAGACGAACAAACAATTTGCTAGCATCTCATTTAATTCTGGTATAGATTTTGCCACTTTCAATTATTGTGTTTCAATAAAAGATTCCTCGACGCTAGTTGAAACAATATTGCACAATTCGACGACTAATAACATGTATAAGTAGACTTTTGTTTACAAAATGTCCTTCCCTTCGATAGATATATTGAGACGGACATACTTTTTCAATACTGGATCTTCTATGGAAATTACTGTCTTATGTGACAAAGTGCACTTGGTTAGGTCAGCTGGAGTAGCTATGGTGCTGTATTTATGGACTTCAATGAGACTCTTTACAACACTTCCATCGCATAGTTTGTCCATTCCACCATGGATATAACCACTGATGCAGTATTTGATATGGCAGAATAAGTAACATCCTATTTGATTGGAGTTTATCTAAAGGGATTATTACTGATGCAAAAACTAAATCTAAAAGTGCCGTTGCAAAGGATGTATGTCATTGCCGTTTTGCAGTGTATGTGATTGTCATGGAGAAGGACTATATCACAAGACTGAATGGAAAGTTGCAATATTTAATTTGGAATAATGCTCTGATATGAAACTTTGCGTTAGTTGAGAGACCAGAGCTTGTGGATATTTTTTTCCAAAAGTAGGTTAGTTTGTTTACTCATATGAGATGACTCATAACGCATGTGGATCTCAAGTAACAGTAATGTTAAGACTACAGTCTGCATTTCAATAGGTTTCTCTGCAGTTGATTGCAGGTTTTTCTCTGCGTTTTATCATTGGACAGGGTGAGAGAATAACTGCACGAAAGTTTAATGTTTTCTAGTTCTTTTTTGGCATTCGGGTAATTTTGTGGGATACATTGGTCATAACCTACGTTACTATTACTGTGCGGGGGTTTTTTTTCTTAGAGTCAACTGTTTTTATTCAACCCAACATTAATTGAGCTACCGACTGGAAAGACAGCCGTCACATAGTTGATAGCAATATTGGAAAAAATTTGTTACAGATGACTGCGAAAGGAAAATTTCCACGATTTGCAGCCAATTAGTATGGACAATACCACGAAAGAAGTTCCTAGGCATGAACCAACCAAAATTATGGAAGATGATATATTAAGGTACTGAGATGTAAAAAATGATAAACTGCAAAGGGACTGTTTGTAGAGTATACCAGTTTTGTGATAAAGAGGCACCATGAGAAAATGAGATGTATTTATTTATTTTATTATTTAATTATTTATCTGCAAGATGTGCAAGATGACAGAAAAAGAGATTTTATTATCAAATATACCCATCAAAGATAACCGAATGTGTTGCCTATATTTTTACAGGCAATAAGAGCACTGTTTTACTGAAGAATCATCATCCGACATTTACAATGTTATTATATGCCGATGAAATATCTTTGATGTTAGGACTAAATCATCGCATAATTTTGATTTAATGTTGGGGTGGATCGCTAAAACCGTAATATAACGTCCAGGTTTTGGAAGTTAGAACACAACTTAGTTCCATCCTCTTCGCCAGTCATCTGATGTAGGAAAAGTTGCTTTAACATCGGAATGGGCGACGACGCTAAATACTGATGGGAGGAATGAGAGTCCAGATAGTAACGCCATACCACAAATTATTCTAGGAGATACAAAAAATGCGTTTTATAAATTCAAAGGAAATGATTCCACATTTAATGTACAGAAGTATTTTTACAGGTGCATACTGAGAGAATAAAATAATTAAAATTTCATGCAAAATTATAATACTTATTTGCTTGTTTGTCGATTTTGCAGTTAATTGAGAAGAAAATCTTTATCATCATGATACTGTTTCTGATTGAGATGGACGTTGGTAAACAGACAAGTGTAGTTTATGGTGAACATAGGATGAATGGATGCACGCAAGAGGCTGACGATATATTTGACAATCTCGAAGATGATGTCAACAGTGCTGTTGATTGGAGGAAAATAACGCCAACAGTGGTCAGATTCAATCAAATTGGATATCAGTACAAGATTCGCAATGCAGTACATTCAGTCAGAAAATTTAGCTTTCCTAAACGGTATCCAGTTGATGTCGTGAGAAAATCAGAAATCGTTTCGAAAAAAATGACAGAGGCACCAGGAGGAGGACATATAATAAATCAGACAGCATTTAAATATAAGATCGGTACAAAAGATAAGAGATGATAATACTTCAGTATTTGAAATTCCTAATAACAACGATACAAAATTTAGTAACAAATTAATATTTGACTGAATAAATTACTCGTTTGCAGCATGCTGATCTGATGAACATGAAATGTTAAGTCACTCGATTGCAAATTCTTTTTGTTTATTACATCGTGACGCATTCATTGATATTGTTGACAGCTATTCGAACGCTGTTTTGAAATATACACTTCCATTCTTTATACGGAAAATATATGCAATTTCTCTACAAAACAAGCAGAAAATATGTTTCATTTGATGAAAAGTGTTAGAAATGACAAACCGAGTTTGATGTTCACAGAAACGAGTATTTTAAGTATTTTGTTTTAATTTTTAAGTATGTTCAAGTCATATTAGGCTATAACAAAGAAGGGTAAGGTTCTTGATGGTATGAAAAGTTTAAGATCCTAGAGGTTACTGGAGAGAGTGAATAATAAATACTTTAAAAAAGAAAAGTAGCCATCTAGTGAATTATGCACTAATGATTTATTTCGAGCATTAAAACAAATTATGGGTCCATAAATTATTCACTGACAATGGATAGGATGATGAGGCTGTCGAAGATGATGCAGTTGTCAAGATATATAATAATTAATGGAGATACAGAGTTAGATTTTTAACCATACGAAAGAAAAAGGTGGTGAAATCATTATAAAGTAATAAATCAACAGGTCTCAATAGAGATGATCTGCTTTCTAGAATTGAAACCATCTTAAAAAGCGATGCTGATAGCAACGTTACCTATCAAAATGCATAATATAAGTTATAGATTTTCACATCGATATAAGTAAAAATGAAATCTATATCTTCAGATGTACTGGTCTGCTTACAGTCGAGACGTGTCAAAGTGCCGTTATGCATAACGTCTTTGAATAAATTAACAATTGTCCCCGGATATTTTAGTCCAATGAGCACCTTGAAATTTTAAATAACAATTCAAACAAATGTTTCCTCTTAAATTATTCCTAAACACAACTTTAAGCACATTTGTAGACTGATGTTACAACAAGAAATAGAGAAACTTAGAATCCGAAATATATATATATATATATATATATATATATATATATATATATATATATATATATATATATATATATATATATACATATATATACATATATATACATATATATACATATATATATATATATATATATATATATATATATATATATATATATATATATATATATATATATATATATATATATATATACATACATATATATATATATATATATATATATATATATATATATATATATATATATATATATAAGGGGTTTGCAAATGTCTAATATATGTAATATAAATGCTTTCAATATTAAATATAATTATTTGCTTGTGTGTCGATTTTGCAGTGAATTGAGAAGAAAATCTTTGCCATCATAATGCTGCTTCTGACCAAATATTGAAAAATTATAGCAATTATATCTGCAAGGAATTTTGACCGCATTTTCTAAATTTCCAAGCTTTGCTCAACAGAAAAGATGATAAAATAATTAACTATGTATAATTAAGTATGACTACTGCATTACAAGATTAACGGATGAAATATAATTTTGCATGGAAATTGGATTTAAATTGAACCGTATTTTATGTCACGAAGTGAAATAAGCATTATGCTTAATATTTGATATAATAATTTCACTTAATATAGTAATAATTTAGTATAATGAGTCACTTAATAAAATAATAATTTAATATAATAATGTCACTTTAGAAGCATGACACATTTGCATCAACATATTTGTGGCCAAAACCTGATTATGTACTTTATCCGAAATAAAGTTTAAGCTCTGTTCTATTAAAAAATAACTAAAAATGAAAAATGTGAATATCTTATGTGAAAACAGGAGAGCACATTTTTCACAATAAGATAGTTTGTATGTTCTTTTAAAATATCCTTATCCGTGTTACTAATTTGGTACAAGACAGAATACATACTTTGTTTTAGTCATGTTTCATTCTGAACAAAGCCGTATTTGTAAGCATAATTGGGACAACGTGACTGTATTGATAACAAAGTACAAAGCTTGGTCCTGTTTTATTCCAAGTTATAAAATGATGCATCATTTATTGTGTATTTTCTTGCACAATATACAATATAGCAAAATGATAATATTACTAAAAAAAGGAAAGATACAAAGAAATGTTGAGAAAACTTGAATATATGTGTCAGCACAACATGACGGATCCCAAAATAAGTAATGAATGGAACAGTATATGCCGTTTAACTTTATATTAAACCATAACAATCTGTGAAGGAATAAACATGTGTATTCAAAATAATAATAATAACGTATTATTATTATTATGATTATTATTATTATTATTATTATTATTATTATTATTATTATTATTATTATTATTATTATTATTATTATTATTATTATTAAATCCAAAGAGATTTTTGATGATTATCATCTATGTTGTTGAGTCGATGTATATATTGTTATGCAATAACTCAGTTACTTCGCCGTTTCCAACACAGATTGTGTAACCCACATATGCCCTTTATCATATACCAGTAAAAAGTTAACTTTTATCATACTCTAAAGCATTGTTCAATTCATTTGCACACATTTGTAGTTGATCTGATAGTTACATTGCCATAGCGATTGATAGTTAATGGATGAAAGATAGACTGGACTCTAGGATACAAGAACTGTATATACCAGTCCCCCATAGAGCTTAATTAGTTTACAGTCGCCACCTGACAAAACCGGTATCGTGATATAAATAATCAAACAATAGTTTTCTTACGTTAGGGCTGCGTGAAAAAAAGCTCGCAAAAGTATTCTTAATAAATAGTGGTTTTATAACGTATTCACAATAAATTTGAGTGTTCCGAAACTAATCTATCTTCTCTATGATATTAAATCTTAATCCAAAATCAATGATTTATGTTTGTGTTATCTTTTTGAGTTCATGTTATCTATATTTAGTACGAAATTTGATTAGCAGAGTTCGACTAAGTTATGACATTAAATGATTATTCTCGACAAGAGAACAAAAGGAAGAAAGCTAGATATTCATTGGATAATTTAAAACTACATGTCATTTACCTTACCTCTACAGGTGGCACTTTGCTCCAAGAATAAAGATAGGATGGAAGATCTCCTAATAAATGTTGTGTAAGTGGATATGGATGAAACGTATCCCTTCCATAAATATCACGTGAATGTAATATGGGGACTTTACTCTTCTGGAGACATTCTCCTATTAACAGGTCTTCGCTCAATTCTGGATTTTCTTCCGTCTGAACGATGGGGCACACGTTTGCTCGTATGCCATTTTCAACAAGTTGATTAATACCCTGCCTGCTAATAACATATCCCCCTCCTCCGCTCATGTAACCATTGGCAACGAATTTGTCAAACTTATAACCTAGGTAACCAGGTTTACTGGGATTATAGTGAGAGAGTAAGTACCTTAAATTTTCTATTATTACATAGGTATCGTCATCGCCTTTAAATATCCAATCGAAACGACCTATGTATTTGTCATATAGAAATTCAAAAGCACTCCGAACCTTGTAAATTAAGTATTTCCGTTCATCCGGGTATGCAGACGATATTATATCCGATTTATGAATTTTAGAGCTTACGATGAAAAAATGTTTGTTACATCGTTTAGCCCATGTGACGTTGACAATCAATGCTTTGGTATTCAAATCGTTTTCCGTAGTCAAAATTATGCAGAATATTCTTATATTTTCATACATGTCCTTTGCGATGCTATTGTCGACTACAACTGTAAAAAGAAAAATACTCTAATCAGCAATAATCAGATTAATATATTGATAGATTAATACATTATTCAAGACTTTGACCTTATAAGGAAAGAGACCTTCATTCTTACATTAAACATTCAGACAATTAAGAAAAAAAATTAAAGTTAGGTAAATTCTTTTCTACAGGCTCTATAATTGTTTTAATTCTGATTTTATATAAATTTGCTTTTGATAATGAATACAATTTGAATGTCGATTTATCCCAAAATTTAATATATAAGCGGTGGGGTGGGGTGAGGTGGGTGGGTGGGTGGGGTGAAGTGGGTGGGTGGGTGGGGTGGGGTGGATTTATGCGTGTTTATTTTTTTTCTTTTCTTCCAGCTATACTCAAAACTTAACATATATTACCTCTGTCGTCACCCGATGAAGAATAGAGCTCTGTTCTTTTGTATTTTGATCTCTCCAGGGTTGAGATAACTGAATTAGAAAAAGAATATTACCATAGCGTAATACAACGATTTCAAAACTGTAAGCTGTCTTTACATGTTAAGGGTAGAGGCAGGAGTTTGATGAGATTCATTTTAATTCCAAAAAAGGAAAGCTTTTATCGGACAATAAATATCATTGTTAACGAACCTTTATCGCCAGGTCTTCTCTGAACGATATTCTGCAAATTTATTTAAGTTCCAATCTCAAAACGTCTACTGCAGACATCTTGCCACTCTTCCACTCAATTGACCTCTGCTAGAGTAGATTCGATCACAGCACATTTTCTGTCCATTAGAGATTTACTTAATATTATAAAGAAGCACTGATTATCCTCGATTGTCTGTATTTCTTATCGACATGCTCCTACTGCACAAGATAGACGCGCCATTAAGACATTGTAATAGATAAATAGGATATAAACAGCTTCCCCAAGTGACCCGTATGTACACATGTGACGTCATAGCCATCTTTTCCTAAAGCGACCATTGACATTTATGTACATAGGGATATTTATTATATCTATTATTCCATCAAACTACATTACTAACCATTGAATTACCAACCAACAATCTATAAATTAGCTACAATTGTACAATACACAGGAGTATAAACTATGTAATTTATCTTATTTGTCTTTTCTACAGGAAGAGATATATCAGCACGATCATGTGTATATGAGAGCGCGCGTCCGATACCCGTGGACCATCTGACGGCAGAGGAGAAACAAATGGAGCCATTGCCCATAATATAAAAATATGATGCATGATATTCATCGAAAGCGTTGGATTAAATTTTACAAGACAATACCAAACATGTCATTATTTTATCATTTGGGGATCAAACATAAAGGAACGATGTCTAAACTATTCAAACAAAGGTGTGTTGAATCAGAACTTTCTCTATTGTTTGTTTCTTTTCCTTTTGTCCTGTTTGCTTATATTTGTAATTGTCGGCGAAAAAGATTCAAATATATTATCCCTGTTTTGTAATTTCCTTCGACAAGTTCTCTTTGAAATTACACATGTTTTGCTATTGCCTTCGACAAAGACTCAATCAAGTGGAAGGTGCTCGTGTTATTTTTAAAGATATAGATTTGTACTTTTCGTTTTCAGTTATGCGCATTTATCATAATTTATCCCTGACACACTTGACCCCGTGTTGGGTCCATTGATGTTGAGAGAAACCCAATATGCATATCTTTTGTATTGTTAATTCGTCAGTAAACATGTTTTAAAACTAAACAAGAGAATCAAGAAGTATTTATCTTTTTGAGATTTTATCCTACACATCTTGCTATGACCGTGTGGAAAAGTATGAAAATAATACTTACATAGTTTTATCAAACACCAAACGTTCAGAAAGATGATAATCAACGCAAGCATAGATAAGAAAGAAGACATTCGTCGTAATTTTGCACGAAACATCGCTGTTAGTTCCTCCTCGACGTTATCTTAAATTGGCCTTTCACTAACATTAGATCCCTGAGTATGCGCAGATGTATCGATGCACAAGTCATAAGTGATCTCCATATCTTTTCGGAACTAGATCAGACTGGTTCATAGTACAATCTGACAGCAGAGATTTTAATACAAACAGGCTACGAGAAATGAGGACCTTAAATAAAATAAGCTATATACAATGCATTTAAGGTCACTGTAAAAAATTTATTATTCAGACGACTTTAGTACTTACCGCTCTCCAATTCAGAAAAAATGCAAAAAAAATCCACTATTTTAATATTTCGCCCAAACATGAACCTGCTACAAATTAGCTAAAAAATACTTTAAAATTATTCTGCTCGTGTTTAACGTTCTTTGTAATCAATTTTACGAAAGACATTTAACAAATGAAAAAAAAAATTTAAATATCCTCTTGCAAGAAAATCTGCCTCCATTAACGGAGAACCTCATTATGAATATGAAATGGTACCTGATGGGAATTTTGGATCGAACTGGAACAGACCGCCCTCCTCCTCCCTTCCCCACCCCTACTGCCAAGATGTAGGTATCGCTTAGCAGCCTACTACATCATTACAAAGATCTTAAGAACCACGTCGTAATCTTTGAGGCATTTCTTTTCCCTCGATAATTGATCTTGATACTGTGAAGGTTCGTGTTTCTCTCTTGTGTGCCATCTTACAATGGCTACTGCTCAGGCAATATAAATTACCCGATGTGCCCATTGGCCAAAAAAGAATTTTGCTTGTCAAATTGACAGTCTAACATTGCTCCTTGGGACAGTGTATAATACACATGCTTAAGAAGGGTAGGCGATATATTTGTTTTCACTAAGCATTAGTATTCTGGTATGTGGGGTAAAATCGACATTTCTGGATAACCACATTTAAGTATACTGTATAACTTTTTCACCTATGCTTTATTCCTAGCTGAAGACATGGTATATCAGCAAATCAATATTTCCCCCAGGTATTAGTATCTCTAACACAAACGTGAAGACCGAAGATAAGTGGGTGTCAATATTTTCCAAAGGTATTGGTGTCTTGGATATAATCTTGAAGACCGAAGGGAAGTATGTTTCAATATTTTCCAAAGCTATTGGTCTCTTGGATAAAATCTTGAAGGCCAAAGGGATGTGTGCATCTAATAATATTAGTTGCTATTAGTTGAAAGTTGTTCATATGTAATAGTTTCGGCTATAGAAGAATGAATGTAGTGTGTAAATGATCCTAAAAATATAAAAATTAATACTTTTTCTATTTAAAAAAGCTTTTGAAAGACATCAAATTTCAAGATTAGTAATTTCTCAAAATAGATAATTATTAGATTTGCGTACATGTTGGGAATGTATTTATCATGCTAAGCATTTTTGGGAAAACAATAACAGCATTTCTTAGATCAAAACGATTATTTTGCAGATATCTGTCATTATAAAATATAACATATATTCTTCGAAAATATTTGTTGATTTTCTATTTTGCTTTGCATTAACTCGTTGAGGGTCTTTCGTCCATTTGTCTTGCTGGAAAGATTAAACTACGCTTCATGAATATGATTTATCCAATAGGTTGTAGTAGGCACTATAGGCAATCAATGTGCGTACATCAATATCGTTCGAGCTTAAATTACAACCACGCTTAATTTATACATCTTAGAGGTTTTCGATTGAGTTGGTATTATTTTGCCATATATTTAAATGAACCTTCTCCTTAACAGTGAGGCATAAACGTTTACAGATCCATTAAAGCAATCGTTATCTCTGGTGAGTGTAGCTAACTTTAGGAATGCAAGTTGATATTTCTGAATATTTAAATGTACTATTCTTAATTTACCTTCAGTGTGATAATGTGAACAGTTCAATAGAACGTTTAAAACATCGAACGCGTGATAGCTGCCGAAATAATTATTAATGTCTTTTGATACATTTAGTTATTTATGCCTGTATGCAAAAGATTTTACACCAAAATTGAATAAGTCCTGATGCATATATATATATATATATATATATATATATATATATATATATATATATATATATATATATATATATATATATATATATATATATATATATATATATATATATATATATATATATATATACTATGTATAAATGACCCTGAATTAAAAAAAGTCTTAAATGTTCAATATGAAAAATATTCAGGAGCAGCAATTCACGAGTAGAACAATTATCATTCCTGGTATCAATAAATCAAGCAACATCAACGATTGTAATTAAAAGTCATGATTGATAAATTATTAATCTAAATATTTTTACTTGAGGTTAAACGAATACAAATGAATAAAATAAAGCCAGAAATGTAACCTATTGTAAGATTAAAACAGACTTATTGAATGAAGGCAAAAAAATATGGAAAGAGAAATTGATTAAAAACCAGAAGTCAACAACATTGCAACAAAACAAAATAAATAAATAAATAAATTTAAAACATTTAAAAAAAACAATCCATATTTTTCCATTTTATTTAATTATAATAATGTCGAGTAGGTTCACCAATGATCTACATGACAAAGAGGAAGCTTTAATTGGATCTTTCTCTCAATAATCTATAAGGTCATTGTCTCTTCCCTTAGACTTTCTCGGTTATCAACGTGTCAGAAAAGTTTACAATCATCTTATTCTTTACATTAAGGACTAATCTGAACATATCTCAAGTGAATTTGGTAGTAATGAAGACGACTAGAATACCGTAAATATGGAATTTTTAAAACTTTAAAATAACACTATTTAACAGTAGAGATCACGATGTCAAAGTATTATGATTTCGTACACAAGAATCAATACAAACATACACCACTGCTAATGCGTTGCATGGGTTTGTAAGGTCAAGAATTTGTTGGTATGATAAATATTTGTAGTTACTTTATCTCAGACAACATTCCTGACCAATATAAAACATACTAAGAGTCTTTATCCACCGATTTGACGTTAGTCTCAAAGACTAAGAAAATAGAACTACACTCCGTTTGATCGTTCAGATGCAGCCAATAAAAGATTTGCAATGAAATATATTCGTAATCATGTGCACAATGTCTTTAATTCGTAAAATTCACCAGGTACAAAATCGTGGGAAAAGGTGGAAAATAAGTTAAAACATGCTAAATCAATTAGTAACGAAAAATTTCAAGAATATAGTGAACTATAGAAAGACATTGTTGAGGGTAGAAGCATATACTTTGGATGCATATTCCTATGTAAAACTGAACTAGAACACTACTGATACATAATACGAAATGGAATACATACAGCGGAGTCGAAAACGTGCAACTTATTAAAGCACAATACAGCACTACCTACATTTCAAATGTTTAAAAACCAAAGGACCGTAGAAGATAACAGACTGAGATATTATTGAAACAACTGTGGAGATTCAAGAAAATGGATTGATATTCAGCTAATTAGCATTAGTAATTATTGACGTGCAGCAATGTCAATTCTAATGCATATTCTTCATCAAAGTTATGGTTTTCAGATTACTTGCAGATGACCAACAAAATCAAGACGATTAAAACTAATAGAACCACCTACGATTCATAATTGGCTAATTTTAGGAATGAAAATTAAATTATAAATTAAATTATAAATGATCCAATATTGCCTAATTTTACAGAACAGGTACTTATGTTTGAAATATTAAGACAGCTCCTGTCGCGTCGGCTAATTCACAACATACAGGAAATTAAGACATTCGGGATATTTGAAGATATGAAGATATTTGATTTGGAATTACCAATAATAAGGTTTCAGAGGTCTTAAAGGGTAATAACTTAAATCTGGAGATGAACATAAATTATTTGAAATATGATAAGATTGTCTCCATATCTGTAGTTTAATCCTTTCACTATCGATATCAACATGAAATGTCAATCTTACGAAAATATTATGAGAGAAAAGAAGTTATAAACACAGGTGCTAACACATTTAGTCCAATATCATATTTGATTTACTAAGAACAAATATCAAATATATTCTTTTTTGTGTACCTTACTGGACACGACAAAAAGTTATTGAAGGAAAGAACTTTGAACAAGGCACAGAACATTTTAATTTCCACTGGATAACTTTCTAACGTGGTTTATTTTCCTGAGTACACAATGAGACAACATTATGATTATGCCAAAACGTACCACACAACAAACAAAAAAAAACCCGGCACCAGAATGGTACACCAATTTGTATGAAGATCATCAATGTATTTGGATGAAACATGACAGTGCTCATGTTCACAAAGTCAGTGATCAGCATTAAAACTCCTTCATATTCAGCAAATCCGTTCGCAAAAAAATAAAAGTAACTTAGATATTTACAATAAATAACGTCTCAATCTTATTATATTATGCTCATATTTTTTGGTTATTTGTACCCGTCTGTACCCTGTATTTGCATGTAATGCCAATAATGTTCTATGAAACGAAGTACCTGTGAAAACCTTTTTAAACTGTCAATAACAACAACCAACAGAGTAAATGTCTGTATTATTAATTTGGTCCTGGAATATATATTATTTATAAGCCCACAAAATATACAAGACTGAGCAGATATCTACGGCTGTTTAATCCATGTAATTCAACAATACGGGTGTTTATGTGAACACTAATTTTTACTCCAGTTTTGTTTGAACCTTTTATTTGCTTGTCGAACATTCGACATCAAAGCCTTGTTCATTTTTACCATACGCAGTTCTTTAATGTTTGATATTTTCGTATACAACTGTTGTCCTTTATCATTCCTGTCATTCATGTAGTAAAACAATTGAGTTCATTGAGAATATTGAACTAACCGACAACAAATTCTATTCACTCTAATGAAAATAATAGTTTGCCATTTCTATTATCAGCTAGATTTGTAAATATATTTTTTCAGGAAAATCACTGACTGTAATATAAATGTCTTGCAAGAAATAACATTGTTCTATGCTATGACACTACGTTATGTTCGCTTCTTCATAATATTTGTACGAAAAAACGCTCGTATCGTTCAGCAGTCATTATTTGCCTGGCTGCGTTGTAATGGCAGATGCTACTGTTTCACCACGTTTTAAAACCTTTCACAAAAACGTTTCACATTCCTCTAACTGCTGTGCAAAGTCCAGTGGAGTTCAATAGAATAGCAAGACAATAGCTCTTCTCAATAAACATAAACGAACTGTTTAAACATGAAAACCAGCTGGAATAGGTTCCATACAAGCTTTTAACCAAGTCAGAATTATGTTTCTCAGATTCGCTGTAGTATATCTAGTATATTTGGTTCTAAAGTAGGGAAATTCGTGAATTTGTTGATGCGATTCTCGTGATTGTTCAAAATTGAATCTTACAACTCAATGGTGACCACCCTAAATGTTAGACACTTTCTCGTTTACCAAGACTACAATATAAACAATACAGAGACACCAGTATCCATATAATTCTGGCACTGGATCTTGTCGAATATTTATTCTTGTAGTGTGCTTTCAACATCTTGAGATGTACAATATAATTTGTATAAGTGAGCACATTAAAGTATTCGGCATTTTGGACTATACCTATAGTTCTTTAAAATTTCCCTTATATTTTATCAGGCACGGAATTTATTCCTACGTTTTACTGTAATCGTTTAAAAATTATTTGCTTTTGGGATTGATGATGGTGACCTCGTGGTTATCATCATTGAATATAATTTTTAAATGTTTGAACGTATTACAGAGCATTTTGCGTGTCTGAAATCGAACAATCAATACTTAGATTTTCTTTTTATGTTGTTTTGAACTGCAACTAGTTTTGGCAAAACTTGTATTCCATCTAAACTTGTAAATAGTGATATTATCTATTCATTTTATGCTAAACTAGTGAGATATTCTTATCGCTTTAATGAAAACTATTGAGCAGTCATGTACTTTAGGCAGTAAGCTTCAAATTTACTTTCTGCTCAGCTAAATGCACAGTAAGTATATTAGAATTCATACCAGTACTCGAACATATTTCATTTAATAAATCATTTCCAAACAAATTTCTAGGACGCCGATAGTATTAGAGTGGAGAGAATTAACCGGCAGTGCTGGTGCTTACATTTATGGACATTGTTTAATGTATTTCAAAATTTCAAGTGTTCCAGAGATGTTTTGTAAAAGATATACACGAGATTTTGGGTAGAGCGTGACTTGTTTATCCTTGTGTATATTACGATGTGATATCAGTATGAATACAGAAAACAGACAGGGGACCCCACCTAGAAACGTGGACTTCCCCTTATTTTTCCCCTTATTTATAATCACGGCTAAAATGACAGCCACGACCTAACTTAGCGATAATAACCTTTAAATGAACGTATTTGAACATGTTCCCGTTTAATCCGTTTTTTCACATTCTAATATACACAAGGATATATATATATATATATATATATATATATATATATATATATATATATATATATATATATATATATATATATATATATATATATGGCAAGAATTCTCAGCAAATCGTATATAATAAATGCAAGTGTCCCATGGTCCACTCCACCATTTACATGTATCGTAAAGCATTTACAAACAATGTGATAGTCCAGGTTCAAATTAATACGTTATTAGTTTCATTTGAGTTTTTTTTATTTTATGTGTCACTGAATTTAATAAGTTAACAATACCTTTCACACTAAATATTTTGTAAAAAGTATTTCTGATTTAGTTGTGATGCTGATAAGAGAAGGAAAAATAAAATAAACTGAATTTAATGCATGTGACCTAATCAGACTTTAACCAAGGAATTGGGGGATGTCCATTTAAAATATGTTTTCAATATTAAAGGCAGAGAAAAATAGCATTATAAGCAAAACAAACCCAGACCCCCTCAGTTTTAACCTAGAATACCAAAAGAAAAAAATAGCTTCAATCCGTAAGATAAATGATATAATGAGACAAAAATATAATGACAATAAAATATGAATATAAAAAAATCTATCATTATTTTTTTTCTTATCCATCTTTTTTTTCCCCGAAATTTTGGACTGCAGCAGATCAATAATAACTTTAGTCTGGGAGAAGAGCACAAGTCATACTTACCAATTTAACCTTCGAATTAATGGCTTAATTTGCCAACAAGTAAAAGTTATTACCGTATGCACTCTCTTATAAGTTAAGTTTCTTAATATAAAAATTATATTCATAGATGGATCGTCATACAAACAAAACAAAAACCTTGATTAATGGTAATGTTGGAAACGACCTTATATCCTTGCAGTACTTGTATCTACGGTTTTTTGATAATTTGAAATTATGTTGTTGTTGGGCTTAACGCCATTTTTCAGCACACGATAGGCTATTCATGGCGGCCAGTATTAATGGTGGAAGAAGAAACCGGGAAATCACCGGAAAGAACCACCGACCCACGAGAAGCTACTAGCAAGCTTTCTCACATATCCACATTAGCCGAATACTAGACTCGAACTCGAACTCACGCAGACAGAGGTGAGATAGCAATGATCCGTAACGGACAGCGCTTTAGACCACTGGGCCACTCGGGGCCCCTTGAAAATATGAGTAAATTAAACACTATATACTGCAAAGTGATATTTCTGTCAATGTTGACTACTGTGTTTATATACAAACAAGTATACTGATTACATTTTCATACAAGTCGTAACAAGATGTGTTTGTATTAATGTTTGTGTTTTATTTTATAAAACAGTATTTGATGCACTAAAACGTTTGTATTTTAAATTTTATAAGCAATATATAATTCACAACAACGTACGTGACCTGATAAGTCATTGGCTTTTAAAGGCTGCACTCTGTTTTCATGACAACAATCCTTCTGATAGCAATACGAATTAAATACATATCCTTCGTTCCTGAAAATAGTTGATTACGAAATTCATTTTAAAGTCAGCAACCACAAAAGGAATAGAACTACATTTTGTAGTAGACACACTCGGGGTGTGTGAAGAGTTAATTCACTTAGTCAATACACAGCTGTATGTACGCTATTTCAATGATATATTAAATTGTATTAAATTTTTTATTAAAAGGAAATTCAGCAAGCTTCGGTTTACGAAAAATGTATACATCTCTTGGTATATCATTGATGCAGCATACAAACTATATTATATATATATATATATATATATATATATATATATATATATATATATATATATATATATATATATATATATATATTATAGAAGATTGGTCATAAGCTTCTTCGATTAAAGTCATTATTATTATCATTATTATTATTATTATTATTATTATTATTATTATTATGATTATTATTATTATTATTACTATTATTATTATTATTATTATTATTATTATTATTATTATTATTATTACACATTTGATGGTATCGATATAAATAATATCTAAAAATAATACAGGGTTATAAAATGGAGACATACTATAATGAACACAGCTTATCTTAAATCTATATGGCAAATTTCAGTTTTGGTTGCCTTATACAATTTAGAGCTTGATTGAAACACAAATATAATACCGGACTAAACGAAAGAGTTTGTCTGTTGAAATACATTACTATATATGTGCATGAATGCTGAGTAGAACAAATATATGTTTGTACCGAATAAACGTTTCCGTAACCCGTAGATCCGGGTTGGAATTTCTTTAGAACACGAATTTTAAAAATTGTCAAACATGTATGATGATTTATTCGTAATTAAAACGCCTGTTGATAAGTTGTCTCCTTATGATCCTATAATTGGACATTGGCATATGTTTTCTGTTACTCTTTCTTTCTCTCCCTGCCTCTTGCCCACCACCTCGTTCTAGTTTTTTTTCTTCATCTATTTATTTTTGTCCACGACTAAATGAATCATGTCCACGAGATTTAAAAAGATAATTAGCGAATTAAGTGAAATAACACTGACAACTGGTTATCTCTTGAGAAGCACATATTGACAATCATGGAGGAACGAGTATGCTACAAATGTGCAAAAATTCTCTCTCTCTCTCTCTCTCTCTCTCTCTCTCTCTCTCTCTCTCTCTCTCTCTCTCTCTCTCTCTCTCTCTCTCTCTCTCTCTCTCTCTCTCTCTCTCTCTCTCTCTCTCTCTCTCTCTCTCTCTCTCTCTCATTTATGTTTTAGTACTATTATCTTTGTATTTTATGTCCAAGCTCTTAAGGTATAGAAGCTAAAGCAGTGGTTAATTTAACACCTTTCTCGAGAAAAATTTTAGGCACAAAAGTTGAGAAAGTAACAATTCATTTTATTTTGTGCTGAAATCATGAAAACACGTCAAGCTGGACTGTAAAAACTCGAAGTTCGAAAAGCTAAGTTTGATATCCATCTCATTGTTTTCAGAAGAAGCATTTATCTGATCTTTCTTGGCCTCTTTTTGTGTTCTCGTATGAAAAATAAATTGATAGCTCAAAAATAAATTTATATAAATCCAATTGTATGATAAATCCATGAATTCAAGTGTAGTTCACACACTGCTTAAAAAATGATGCATAATGATTTGATTCACTGGTCTTGCGAATAAACAACCCACGATCTCCTGCATGCACATTTGTTGCAACAAGTCTATACAAGCTGGTTGTATTTATAGTTTTAAACCATGTGGAGACAGCCATGTAGAGGTTTACAAACACATCGTTTTTGTGTTTATTTGTTTGTCTTTTATATGTTTTGTATTTGCCTTTGAAAAAGACTCATTAAGAGTCGAAAGCGCTCACGCTAGTTAGTTACTACTTTCGCACTGTTCGTCGTCAGTTTATTGCATATATATATATATATATATATATATATATATATATATATATATATATATATATATATATATATATATATATATATATATACACACACACACTTATCACTGCGTGTGACGTTTCGAACAAAGGGCTCCCGCAAACTTATTTTAAAGAGTGGACAAACAATTAATGGTCGGCTATTAAATTTTACGGTTGTAGGCCAGAACATGTTTGGAGGTGAAATAGTGCGGCCTCTTGCTCCTATGTTAGGGCGCCCATGATCTCAAACTGTTTGTGCAATCTTGTTCTGTTATCTCAGATGGAGATGTCACTTGTTTTATGGCATACGGCTTCAACCTGGTACCAAACTATTTATGTACCTTTGTTTTGTTACTATATTCTACTTCTGTGAGTTAAATGGAAATTTTTATTGTTGTTTTAGTGTTGCTATTGTTACAAGGCAGGGGTCTTTGCTTGACCGAACGGTGTCAAAACCCTGGCGCGATTCCCGCTAGAAGTCATAAGTTCACCCCAAATTTCCTAAGACTTCAGTTGCAAGTCAGAAAGCCCGATGTGTCCATTCTATATCTAAATTTTACTCTAATCAATGCAAGACCACATTATTCACACCTTGCCAAATATATATCAAACCGCAAATCCGCAAAGTTTCTCTACATCAACTTTCTGTACCGTCAGCAGTTCACACCGTAGAAACTCTAGAACTATACTTAGCACAGAGAACTATTTTAACTACGCCACCTTATGCCATCCAATCTATGATTTTAAGGCACATCTCGCCAATACAATTGCATCATATTTGCCACCATGGCGACAAAAACAGTACCTGCCGAGTCCCTTCTCATTTATTCCATTGTGTAATTTTCAGGTTTCCTACCGTAAATACTGCCACTGCAGTCACAAAACCAATGTACACCACTAGATTTTATTAAGGACCTCATCATTCCAGGGTCACTCATGCGGATTGGGTCTGAATTGGCCACTCGCTGACCATGGCATCATGGAACTCAATAACACTTTCTCTCCGTGACGTTTGCTCCTAGTAATTTGCTAATTATTTCGGGCTAAGACATATTTCCCATTGCACCGAATTCCAATAACCAAACAAGTAATCACACAAACTTAAGGATTTCTTTAACTGGGCTCTATAACCAAATGCGTATCTCCTTAATTTTATTATACTATATTACACCTCTACGTGTGACCTACATCTAGGTGCTTTAGTTTAGCATTTCTGTATCCGTATATGAGTATGTTTATTTCTAACCAGAGAGTTTGATGAATAAAATGTTCTTCTCACTAGAATTTTCTATATATTTACAACTACTGTCTTTTCGTTTTCAGGTTTTTATCATGTCACATCGCGAATCTTCGACTTTTTATAACTATGATACCTCTTTGTAAAACAAAATACCTGGGGAATACCTTAATTTATTTCAAATGCAGTAGGTTTTGAGGGTGAGTTTGTTTTCTACTGCAAAATGATAATGTTATTAGGTGGGAAATGATGCTACATACGTGCGGCATGATGCCCCAATGCTAGACATCACTATAAACTGTCACATTGCAGACATAGTATCGATATGTTTGACGAAACTGTTAAAGTTAAAAAATAAAACAAAACCACACACACTCATGTCAAAGTGTCAAAATGTTTATCTTATCATCGATATTAGTGAATTCTGTATTAAGATAGAACCTTTACAGGTAGCCGTTGGTTGTTGGCCTAAATAAAATTTGTTAATGGCATTTTATATTTGATTAAAGTATTGCGGCCGATAAAAAGGTACAGAAGAATATTTGGACGCAGTTTTAAAAGATGTTTTTCAAGCTCCAAAAGCCCTGGTTCATAACCGTGTCTGAAAACGCAAGTGGCTAACAACCTATGAGTACTTTGTTCGTGATAAACTTTCAATGCGAGTGACGCACTAAGGGTTATCCTGTCAGAAAATAAAGTCAATACATTACGACTGCAAGAAGATTATAGTTTAAAAGACAAGTTAACAGGGTGGTATTCGTTTAGATAACATGGCATCTATTTTGACATTGCAGCAAGTTGGTAAATGTACTTCTATTGTATAGTTGAAGCTAGGCTGACCCGAAACCCCTTAACACCTCAAACGTGTGTTACTTCCTCTGAAACTTGTCTAAACCTCCTGTCCTATTCATGGTACTATTTTTAATGTGTCAATTTGTCCAAAGATGGTTTGGAAAACTGTGCACAAAAACATGCAGTTTTCTGTAATGACAATACACTGTTACATACAAAGGGGAAATTGTACACTGAGTCACAGAAAAATAAACTTCTTTATTTTTTGCCAAGATGAAACTTCACCACCTGACTATCTTCCATAAAACGTTTTATCAACAGCTGTTTCTGATTCTACTTCGTTATCAGATTCAGTTAATTGTGATTGGATCAACATAAATAATATTTAAGATCAAATTCTTCATTAATTTCTGCATATTTGTTTGTCTGATCAACATTAGAATCAACATCTTGATAATTAACCGAGATAAACACGAAGAAACTGTTAGGCAAGTTTTTGCAGCAAAAACCGATGATATTGTATGTTAACCTTGTTCTCGTTAACTGCGGCAATGATACGGTACTTTTGTCGAAAGCAGAAGAAAGGAACTACAAGAAAATATAGCTGCTTATGTAACGCATGACAAAGAAGACACCATGCTCTATGCTCACATTTGTATCAGTGGGGTAGAATTAGGAAGAATATTAAAAAGACATCTAGTTCCATCGAAACGTTACTCTAACGCAGAAGCGTGTAGAAAGTGTCTTCGTTATTCTATCAGCAGTACATGTGACTAGAGCTGAATTAATGCTAAAATATTTCGCAAAGGCAGAAATCGATTGAAATAACACCCCTTCACCAGTTTCTGAGTTGGTTGGTATCACAGACGAGAAAGATTTTTAAAATTATTACCTCATCCATCACCACGTCTTGTATTTTCTTTTGATGTTACAAGACAGATTTTCAAGCCTATTGCCTGTCTTGATATTATTAACATGATCCGCTTGGAATAATACCGTAAAATGTTTCAAAGACGAAACGGTGACACTAGTGTCCAACAAAATCTGTATTAGTACCACAACTCCTCTTGACAAATACCTGTCTTTTTTAAATTTCTAAAAATAATTCTCATAGATAGATAGATAGATAGATAGATAGATAGATAGATAGATAGATAGATAGATAGATAGATAGATAGATAGATAGATAGATAGATAGATAGATAGATAGATAGATAGATAGATAGATAGATAGATAGATAGATAGACATAGGTCCGTATATGTGATTAAATTTCTTGTGCGTAGGTTTTAAAAATTATTGTTATTTCATTTTAGTTTCATTGTATTTATTGCAATAAATAGTTTTGTCGGAATCGGGATTCTTTTTAAAAAATGAGATATGTTAACATATTTTAACAAAGTTTGTTTATTTAAGACGAAGTATTATTACGTAAGAATTATCATTTAGTTATCCTAGTTTGTCTTGCGCTGGCAACACTGTCAACAGGAAGTTAAAATGATTGGTCAGTATCAGAAGCATACTTTCTTTGCGTGAGTACTATGTGTGAACAACTTTTTCTATGCTAGTGTAGTAAGACATCACGTGACGAGTCTCGTTAGACTTGAAATGATATCAGGGGTTCTAAAAACACAATCCTAATTTTTTGAGGCAGAGTCATTCTAACACCTTGTAGGAACAAGGTGTATTATTTTTATTTGTTGCCGGATTGTTTCTTCCCCTGGAAACTCAACAAGATGACTTTTTTTATAAAAATTCTGATAGATGTTCGTGGAAATTTTTCTGGAATTATATGGAAACAAAGACTGTTATTCAAGTGAGGAGTTGATGTTATTCATTTATTGGACCACATCTGACGTCATCGCCTTCTATATTTGTACGTCGTCGGGACTCGAACCTGGATTCTTATAGGGCTATTTAGTGATAGGACTTGTGTTTTCATTCTTAAGGTCAAATTTTGAATTATATTCACGATAGGTAAGTCCTATCTACCAAATCTTTACATTATTGTCTAGGGAAAAATGTTTTGTTAAAATGTTTTGATAAAATATACAAAGCTTGTTGGCTTTCACTCTGTAATTGAGTACTATATTTATATAGTGGTGCTGTGTTATAAGATATATAAAGTCTTTTAGAATACAAACATCCAGAAGATCCAAATATAACATTGAAAGCTCCATAAATCATGTTTTTGAAGCTATGCATCAGTTCAAGAGAGATACAGACATAAGAAAAAAATATAATTTTAACGAACCATCATCAAGTAGTCAAAAGCCACGGTTGTCTCCCCTCACACAGAAGTAGGCCTACCCATCAATATAATTTATGTAAGAAAATATTTGCGACGTGTATGTAATAATTGATACCAGAAATCACAAGATGGCACCACCCAGTGCTTTAGGTTATAACAGTACCTAAATAAGGACCGACATTAAAAGAAAGAATAATTGAAATTTGTACCACAAAATGTGAGAAGCAAGCAGAGGAAGTTTTACGAGTTCTGAAAGCTCTTCCCGATTGATATACAAAATATCTTGTCCAGAGAAATGGATACACTTTATGTTCATGTTTAGCAGAGTCATGTTTTAAGGATAATTCTCTTCATAGTGTGAAAAAAGCCATAGACTGAAATCCCGCACAAATATGGACTTCAATTGATTAACGCAGCAATTTATTCTAACTAGCCAGAGGAAATGTCACGTGGAGAACTTACTGCAAACATTGCAAATTACTGTTGTAATGATCTAATGGTGATAAGAATTAAACAATGTTAAAACACATTGTGCTTTAACAATTGCGAACCTTTGACTAATAAACTTGTAGAAGACAATGAAAATTATATACATATAGACAGAGGCATTGATAAAATAAAAAAGAGACTTCATGAATTCCAAAGTTAAACTTTTTGATAAAAAAACCAAGAGACTTCGTCAATTAAAAGGTAAACGATTATGATATTAAAAGCACAGTGAAGAAGAAAACGAGTGAAACGTTAACAAAAGGTGATAGGCAAATGAGAGGGTTACTGAAAATATACATAACTTCCAAAATTACAAAGGAAAAGAGAGCATAAATTTATTGGAAGGTCGATTAAATATTTCCTGGCTTATTTTCGCTCAGTGCACTTGTAAACCTTAGATGGGTATATGAATTTTCAACCACTCCAATTTACGTAAGAAGATAAAAAAAAATGACAACTTACTACTCAAAAGTGAAAAGTGGGAAAATGCATAACGTGTCATAGCAACGCAATTTTAAATTTGGAAAATGGAAAAATCCTTTATGCTCTTCAGAGAACAATTCAAATTTTGTCACATGATTCCTTCCAGACAGTATTGATAATTGAGCGAAACGTCCCTTATTCCTCATTATTATGCGGGCAAGCAGATTGCTATTTTTCGTTATTACTGGTTGTATATTGGGGAATGGAAACAGTGAGGAATAAACACTATTATTCCATTTCCAGTACTGTGCTACGTATGATGTAGAATATCATTTATTCTAATATTCTAATATCATTTATACGACTCCTGGTATATCAATGATGCATCCATCATTCATCCATCCATCCATCCATCCATCCATCCATCCATGCATGCATGCATGCATACATACATACATACATACATACATACATACATACATACATACATACATACATACATACATACATACATACATACATACATACATACATACATACATACATACATACATACATACATACATACATACATACATACATAGTGGTCTAGTGGTTAGAGCGCGTCTGCCTCGGATGCGGCAGGTCGCGGGTTCGACCCTCTGCCAAGTCATACCATAGCCATACAAAATAGCATTTTCAGCTGACTCGCCTGGCGTTCAGCATTAAGAAGTTAATGTTAGGACTGGTGGGTCATGTGTCAGGATAATGTGACTGGGTGGAATATGATCCTTTGTATTTGTGGCATGATGCTCCAACTGCTAGACATAACTATAAACTTCCTTACTCTCTAGCGACACCTAGCAATACGACTGTGACGGAAAACTTGTTAAAGCTATGTTAAAAATCAAATTCACATACACGCATGCATACACATCTATATAGATATATCCGGATTCGAATAATGTTAGTTGTTGTTGTTGTTGGGCTTAACGCCATTTTTCAGCACACGATAGGCTATTCATGGCGGCCAGTATTAATGGTGGAGGAAGAAACCGGGATATCACCGGAAAGAAACACCGACCCACGAGAAGCTACTAGCAAGCTTTCTCACATATCCACATTCGCCGAATCCTAGACTCGAACACACGCGAACAGAGGTGAGATGGCAGTGATCCGTAACGGACAGCGCTTTAGGCCACTCGTGGCCCCTAATAATGTTATTAGTAGTAGTAGTAGTAGTAATAGTAGTAGTAGTTGTTGTTGTAATAGTAGTAGTAGTAGTAGTAGTTGTTGTTGTTGTAGTATTAGTAGTAGTAGCAGCAGCAGCAATGTGCTTGTTTGTGTGTGTGTGTTGGATTTTAACGTTGCTTTAACAATTTCTTAGTCATATTGCTACATCCCAAACCACATTGGACACCGAAGTAGCTGTAGTTAGTAGAAATAGCAGCAGTAGCAATAACAACAAAACCAATAAAAGTAAGGATAACTATATAATCTGTATATCATTGATGAGTGATAGGAAGTTTTTATATAATATAATATGGGCTGGCCCAATTGCTGCTTACTTGTTGTAAGTGCAAATTCAAGCTTTTGATACAGTTCAGCTCGACAATCTTTGTCTCTCACATTACAGGTCTGCGCATACGTTTTACTTTACTCAGAGAGAGAGAGAGAGAGAGAGAGAGAGAGAGAGAGAGAGAGAGAGAGAGAGAGAGAGAGAGAGAGAGAGAGAGAGAGAGAGAGAGAGAGAAAATATCCCCGTTTCAGGTCACACTTTACAAGAAGAAAATGTATTTATTTTTTAAAAAATACGAAAAGTCACATGCTTGCAGTGCTTTTCGTTTTTTCGTTATTTCATGCTTTCTAATATGAGATTTATTTGAAACAAATATAATGATTAAAAAAAAAAAAATTCATCGGTCTTGTTATTTATATCAAGCTAGGATTAGGTTATCGACGGTTGTCTCCCCTGACCCTGTAGTACCGCTTTTAATCAATGGAGTGAGCAATGCAACATTACGAGAACGAGATGTTTGAAGAGAGAGATTAGTCACTTAAGAACTATTAGAAATGTTATCCTAGAGATTCTTAAAAAGACTCATCCCTTACAGTAACATTTTAAAATATGTATCAGATGTTCAATAATCTCATTTTATCAGATTATTTTGTTTCTGTAATCCTTATTTTATAAAATGAAAATTAATCATTATTGTTAGATTTTCACAAGCATTCTAAGAAATGAAGGTATCAATATAGACTTTTCACCTTTCCCCAAAGCGAATAGATAGAAAAATAGATAGATAGACAGACAGAAAGACAGATAGATAGATCGATAGATAGATGAATGGATAGATAGATAGATAGATAGATAGATAGATAGATAGATAGATAGATAGATAGATAGATAGATAGATAGATAGATAGATAGATAGATAGATAGATAGATAGATAGATAGATAGATAGATAGATAGATAGATAGATAGAAAAATGGTGTTACTAGCCTATGCTATTAAAATAAGTAACAGAAAAGAGTGAGGACAGCAACCTTTGTAAAATATAACAATACAAAGTGAAAATGAAAACAAGAAATTACCATATTGAGAATTAAATTTTAAAAACAAATTAAAGACACCAGTCCTAGTAATAAAAAGTGATGAATGAAACTCAGTTCAAGTTCCAATGAGATTTAAAATGAAGGTGATGACCTGTCTTTATAGCTTGTGTTGTACTGATGTGTCATAGAAATATTATTCCAGGTTTTTATTCAGTATAAATTCCAATGAATATCTTATCAAAGAATTTTGTGAGAGCACTTTTGTATTTCCAGAGAAAATAATCACTTGAATTCAATAATTTTAAGAAAATAAAATTCAGCCCAAACTGGACACATCATAATACAAACCAAAGTGCTAGATTTTAAAATACGACGGGTAAAATCTTAAATCAGAAGATAATATAGTTCTCTGTTCGATCTCATGTCACAAATCAGCATTTTCTACAAACAACCATCACCTAATAATCGAATGAGCCTTGTTTATTTAAAATATAATGCCCTTTAAAATAAATCTAACGGTCGTGTAGATGACAATGGTAGATTTGAGGTAGAAATGTAGCCTCAAGGGCTAGCAATATATCTAGGCAAATACCTCGCCCTTAGAGGAAATTTTACGAGCAAGTACAATCAGTCAATTGCCGATGATTGAAATTCAACAACACACATTATTTACATACAAGCCGAATCTCGTAATAGACATTGTAATATTTTTCAAGATGTTTAACATTTTAATTGCTTTACCGAGGGATAAATATGAGATTTCTTGACTGCATGGAAAAACATGTTCTAGTACTAATTTTAATACATCAATACCATCTGGTAAAATATTATTCGTGTGCAACTAAACATGCAAACATGATGCTAGATAGATAGCTTTAAGGAGTCTCGTCAAGATAATGTAGATATGTTTATGAATAGCTACATCAATAAGTTGTAAAGAATATATTCAGATGACATGGAACATTAATAATTCCCATTACAAACATATTACTATTATCCACTGGCATCAGATCGTCATTTCAGATGAGTTGAGAATGAAGAAAAGGCCACTGCCTTTCTTTAAAAAAAAAAATAATAGAAACAAACAGCCGACTGTTTACCGTCCAGGGCTAGTACAAAACTCTGAAGGAGAATTGCAATTTTGTCATATACATGCCAGTCACATCAAACGGGCTAGAGAAGGTCAGGTCTGGGACCCAGGATAAGCCCCGGGAAGCCCAAGAGAATACGTTTCGCTTTTCTGTTCTTGTTCAGCACATCTCGGCACATCTTCTAGTATATGTAATGATCATATTGATTATCATAGGTTACAAACAACCACACAAGCTGTTTGAATGATCTCCGGAATGTCTTAGCGTTTCGTCTCACCGTAGTAACTTAAAGATGTGTGTAATTTGTGAAGGGAACAACCCAGGAAATTGTTCGTAAGAAAACAGAATTTAATTATATCTGATATGTTTTAAATGCATACACCAAACGTTGGTTGACCAGTGATTCACATACAAGGACAAGAAGATCTCTTTTTGTTCATTATGACTTTTTTTTTGTTTTTCCGGCTCTTATTTATAGGTGTTAAAGGAATCCATAACCAGACTGTGTAGTGTCTAATTTCGTATTGATGCATGAAGCCTTTGCCAATTTTCTTTGAGGCAGTCTAAGTTGTAGCTGGGTTAGGTATATAAGCATCAAAGCCGGCTCGTTAATGTTAACAAATATATTGATAACTCACGTAATACCACTGCAATAGTGTAGGCGATATGGAACAAGAGTGAAAGCAAGTAAGACGGTTGCGATCCTTTCAAGAGTAATGATATACGACATAGTGTCACGTTGTTTGTGTCTGTTATTGGAAAGTCGCATTGTTCGGCGAGGAGAACCTTGGCTTGCCTGAAGTCAAAAGGTTGTTATTGTTCCAGTAGTCTTGCTATTTGCGTGGTATCTGATGGTTTGACGGATGACCAAAATATTTTATTTTCTGTGAAATTAGAGCAAGGCATATCAAGAATTTCGTGCAAGCTGCATCTCTTCCTCGGACAAATAATTATATTTTTACCACTTCGCTGTGTGAACCTTAGATCGGATTTCCTTCGTCATGGCCATATATTTATCGACTTCGAGGAAATGGCATTTTCGTCTTGTTTTGAGAATTCATAGTTAGTCGCAGGCTCATAAAATTAACGGACACTGGAGCCAGCAAATAGTTCAAAGTTTTAATATTAAGAGCAACCGCGATTCGCAAGGCAATGATTGTCGAAAATATTCATCCAATATTCATAGTCCGGTCATGCAGGTCCTCACCGACATGCCCTTTCAGTTTGGCATCCAGGAAAACTGCTGTGTTGACAACATACTTTTACCTTTCGTGCTGAATGTTTCGTTCTTCTGCCTCTATCTGCAGTATAGTTTCAGTACCCATTGATCCTTCTTCCTGCAAACATTTTGTCGCAACCTAAAGCTTCCAGCATGGGAGATTTATAATTGTTCTTTTAGGAACGTGGTATAAAAGTTAATTTACCAGGAAGGGAGAGGCTATTAACTGCTCTGCTAACACGCACGTCTAACCTATCACCTTGGTTCATTGGCACCACTACGATGAGGTTATATCAGTTTCCTTTAGATCGTTTGATATTGCTATCGATACGTCCGCTGGCACACTTTCCATTTGTCACAACCAGAGAGATTTCGCTCCTTAGTTTAAGTAACTGTTCTTGTGGCCGACTAATGTGACTCGACATAGCGTATATATTATTTAAAAAACTGTATTAATTTGGTGGTCGAGTAACCGAAGCGAAATCGCAATAACCTATAGCTGACGGCGAATTGTCTTAGAGTGCTCTCGGTGGTCAGTGTGCTCAATATCTATCTACTTTCCTTTTTCATTCAACCGGTACATGTAATATATTGTTAGCGCAGATATTCTCGCACCAATAGTGTGTATTCCTTGATGTCAGCTTGTTTCTGAGCTGCCCCAATACTTCGTCGTCGACCCTATGTTTGACAGGTGGCACCAATGATTCATGTTTATAGTATACACCTGGTTTCTACCACATATCATTTGTTCTAGGTTAGGTGGATTTTAATTGCTAAGATAAAGATTGTAATAGTGGTTGTGCATTCAGTCCGCTGTGCGTTAAGGTTGAAATCCTCGCATCAATATTGCCTCCGTGTCAAATAAACACACAAAGCTGGTTGTAAGATTTTCATGTATGGCGTTCGCCGTAATTGCAGTACTGTTAATATGTGCTAATTACGACTGTTACATAGAATATAATCCTTAATCACATTCTGTCATGGCGATTCCGATCGAGATTACAGAAATATAAACCGGCGCCTGAAACGGTAATTGTGTCCTTATCGTTTCTGAGTGCAAAGCCATATTTCAAATGTCTTGCATTGGCCAGACCCTACCATATATCCGGACTTTGTCGGCCTGGAGAAAACTTTAGCGAATGAATAAAAAGCCAGAAAATTATTTCAAAGGTAGGAATATATTCCAATTTATTAATTTTCTTTCGTTTTCTGTCTGAAATGCGTATTGAGAGCCGATAATACCGCCTTTTTTTCAATCCACGTCAATGTACTTCTCTATGTTCGCTAAAATGCAAAGCATGCCGCATCATCTGCAGCCAACAAGCAATAAAGAGTTTGGATTTGAACCAAATATGCAGGACATGAATATTGGAAGAATAACACAAACCAGTGCCATATAAAGTGTGTAGATTTCGCTTGAACCTGAAAACCACGTTGCCAATAAAACGGTATGAGTCGTGAGCTGCATTGCAATCGGCATTTTAACTAGCAGCTGATTTTCTTTGTGAGATCGAAAAACAGCATAGAGAAACGACAACTAAGTGGATGACAAGCAAGACGAGGTTTCCGACAAGTAAGGCGATAGCAATGACAATGGTCTTCAGCAAGAACGATACAAGTGACAGAATAATTCTACTCAATGCCGTCACAAATGTTTTAGTGTTTCGAGCTTGGCGATACAGCGGCCTTTCTGCCCATTCTTTAGTATCGCTTGAGTTTGTTCTAGGTGGCATGCTGAATGTTACTTCTTTGCGCTTTCGCCGCCTGTGATCAGGAGAAAAATGATACGTATGATGAATCACAGTTCTGTGAGAGTCGAAGCTATGGTGATGTCGTGTTCACTGAAGAGAATTCACAACCTCTTGGAGAGGGTTTGTTGTATTCTTATGGCAAATCATTCGAAGAAATTTGGCTGCGAGGGTTTCGTGGTTAATGCTAGAAATATCAAGTGGCTGTTTGCGTTGTCTTCTAGCGTTTTATGAGATATATATTCTGGAAGATTTCTTCTCTTTCCTTCTTGACAGCACCACCCAGCCGTAGAAACACCAGGGATTACCATGAAAGCGATAGTTGATGTCACGACAAAGCGCTAATTTTGCATCCAATATTGGGTATTTCTAGATCACACTTATTGCCAAGGTGTTGGTGTCGATTGAAGGTATTTCAGACGAGATCTATACCGATGGATAGGCATGATATCAGCAGTGAGTAGAGGACATAACATAGTGGCGAGAGAGTCTATCAAAGGACGCGGATCTCCTTAAAAGATAATGTTGGTTCATTTCTCCAAATCCTTGCTTGCACTTGTTATTGAAATGAAGTCAACGGAACATCACACGCTCTACGGACCAGAAAGGCTCATCGAAGACTCGAGTGATTATATAACTTTGTAATTGAAAATAAAATGGTCTTGCATAAGTGTTTATGCATAAAAATTACCCAGTTTATGTGAGATCAGTCTCATCGCTCATCATGCAGTCTGCACAAGCTCTTAGATAACTTACAGCTATACTACGTCATGATCGCTTTCCTCAGCAGTTGCGTTTAAGCACAAAATGCATGCTTCAGGTTTTATTGAACACCTCGGTTGTATTGTCATCGTCTGCCCTCTTGTTTGTCTATAATTGAAGAATAGCTGGGGTTTATATTCAGAAATAGATCACTTACTGTATGGTCAACAATGATGGCCATGATCATGGTGCATTGCTTTGTGCTCTCATTGAACTGTTGATCAAATCGACGAGTGTGCCTTTCTGGCGTAAAGAAAGAACTTTGCTAAGCACATCTGTGTCAGCCGCCATGCTGCTATGTAGATCATTACACAAAGGTACAAAGCCGTGTGAGTGATTTAAGACAGCAGGCATCTTGGAAAGCCATACTAAAAGAAAACGATAGGAAAGAGTCTTTAAACTCCTTCTGCTAAAAGACCCTCTAGTGTCCTATTAACTTGAAACGGATGGTTTGATAATTTGATATTTTACACATTTCCTGGCACCCTATGATACTTGTGGCCTTAGGCTACTTCCAATATTCAGCGGATGATCAATGAACTATGTCCAGGGCCATAGCAAATGCTGTGAGTGACCTTGATCTTCAAGAACTACTAGCAGCGAAACCCGATGTTACAATTACAACGTCGGCCATCAGTTAAACGCCAGTACATGTTTGAGCTAGTAACTCCTGGAGTGGCGAAAGAATATATAAGTCGACCTCCTACCAGTGCGCATTTAAAAGCGATGAGCGCTGAACAAGTTTGCTAAAACCTAAACCATTTACGATGATAAACTGGGAGCCAGGATAACTACTTCGACTGGATATTGTCTCCATTTAGCCTGTACATGATGGCCATGAGCTTCCTGCTCATTGACACCTGCGATCACATTGCGAGAGAATGGAAAGATAGTCCTCTTATCCATGCCTTTTTGACAAGAATCAGCAAATACCTCCTCTCCAGGAACTGCCCAATACTAAAGCCAATAACAGCGGATATTATAACATAGGCTGACAGAACAATCAGAGTAGAAAACAAATAACAAACGACGAATAATGCAACAGTAGAACCTTAAGCAGTTGTATGTGCCCTTGACAAGCAAATACCACCAGACCTGGTCCTCAGCCAAACGACGACTTACAAAGTTCGTCATATTTTCTTCCTTACCCTCTAAATCCGCAAAAATAGGCGACGCAGCTATGTGTTTGCTGTAGCTCTCCAAACAGCTCAACCTCATTTTGCTCTTCAAGTGTCTCTGTGTGTTTCCCAGGCGGTCTATACAAAACTGTAGCTTGTTGTTTGGCTCTTGGGTCCATATCATTGCCGGTTATTTTTCTGTTTCTTAACGTGTAACTCTTTCTTCACCTCTTGGGTATATCGCTCACGTTCTGCATACGCTGTTTATGCTGCTTGCTGGTTATTCAGTACATTATTATGAATAATGCTTCTTATCTTTGCTGTAGCATATCGACGACATTTCTCCGTAAAGCTGGATGTTCCCATCGATCCAAGTGTCGTCAAAAATACGTTCGGCAAAATCAGCAAGAATACGAGAGTAAGGACTTTTCTTTTCTTTCTTTCTGGAATCTAGCCAAACTTTGGCCAATGAAACTCAATAGTTTATTGTCTGCACTTGTCAAAAGCACGATGAGCAACATAATATGAGTGATGTGATTACCAGTCATTTGTGTACATTAAAATGTATGATAAAGACCTTGCTTGTTTTATTTTTTCTAATCTTTCTTTAATTATTCCTCAAGTTCATTACCATATTTATGAAAGGAACATCGATACTCGAAGTCCACCACTTAATCACAAAATGGCATCCTTCTTTACCTGGACAAATGTGTGCCTTTTTGTTATTCGTTTGAACATGATGTTCCCAAGTGGAGCACACATTTAACACTTCACAAGAACTTCTCTATTGTTGAACAAGTTTGACTCTCTCTCTCTCTCTCTCTCTCTCTCTCTCTCTCTCTCTCTCTCTCTCTCTCTCTCTCTCTCTCTCTCTCTCTCTCTCTCTCTCTCTCTCTCTCTCTCTCTCTCTCTCTCTCTCTCTCTCTGCGCATTACATAAGTTGGCCTCAAGTGGTCAACTGTTGGTAAGATTTATCGCAATAGTTTTTAAGTATCCAAGAAATCCTGTGGCATTGATAATGGCATCTAGATACTCCTAATGTTCATACATGTGGATGTATTCTACCTTTGGATAATCTTGTCATCGAAACACGATACCTCCACAAAGGAATTGAAAGTATAATTCCAACGTTTAACCGAAATACCAACACTTCTTCAAGTTTCTGCAATTCATAACTTTACACAGGGTCTCTTGGAAAGTCCCTGCTTGCTGCAAAGATTTTCTTCCTCCATTTATTTTTGGGGTCTGTCCAATTTTCTTATATAATTCTATGATATTTTATATTCTGCAATATTGTTGTTTCCCGTATATGTTAATGTAACTATGATGGCACGGATTACACATTTTTTACTTCAATGGTTATCAACTAGGACGACATTGTGTTTGGTACTGATAATTTCATCCGCCAATACAACTTTTCCCCATCTACTACTTCTATGGGTGACAAGTGTGTGTTATGTCAAACACATCATTGGATTGTTGGGTGAGCTGAATATTATTGATAATTTTAGACGGGGATTATTCTGCAGATCTAGACAGAAGACTTCAAACTTTTGAATGAATGAGTCTCATTCGATCGTCATTTTTAGTATGGCAATATCCCTTCAATATCTCTAATAATGATTCCAAAAAACATGTTATGAAACCCGCTGCTTTTTCTGGTGTCACTTAAGATTTGAACTCTTTACATTTCACTGTATATGTGTAAGCCATTGTTCAAAATTTTCTGATAGTTCTTCTTTGTGTCTCTCAAATGTGAACCCAATCTTCGGGAGCAACTGAAAGACTTTTTTCGTGGTTATATAGACTCTATTGGCCTTGTGGCCGATACATGTTGTGTTTTATTTAGGTTGTAGGTGTTGTCTAATGTTGCAAAGCGCTTAGGGCTTCTAAAGATTATGCGCAATACAAAGCGATTGTTGTTTTTGTTATTATTATTATTATTAGTAGTAGTAGTAGTAGTAGTAGTAGTAGTAGTAGTATTAGTTAATTAATTAATTAATTAGCTTTCATTCTTGTCATATTCAAATCACTGAGGATGCACTTGTAGTAACGCTTCATGTAGTTTATTTGGCGGCACCGAAAGACGTTATTGTCTCGTGAGAAAAGACATCCGGCCCCAGAATGTTAACAATATCAAGGAAATGGAGAGACAGGTGAAAACAAATACAAACTTTAAGATATATGTTTTTAATGTCATGAAGAAGGACATGATCCTCATAATAATGACCCCAAAAATGAGAACAAAGAAGGAGGATGAGCGTCCTTAGAAATAGAAGAATAAGACCCATAACCGTCAATAAATTCAAGAAACCAAGAGAAAGAAAGATCACAAGAAAAAAAGTCATTAAAAGAGACATTGATAGTGACCACATAAAGAAAATGGTGCTGATATGAGATCATTTCAATCAACAATCATGAACAAATAGTAAACACATAATATAGATTTACATAACAGTCTCATGACATACTGAAAATGTGTCACTCATTTTGTCGAAAGATGCTCAGTAGTGGAATCCTATGAAATTTCATTGTTTCTGATTTCATGGGAATACATGTGTGTACAAGCTTGGAATGCTAAATGAATGAAATGTTTCAATAAAAAAAACATACAAAATTAGTGACACATTTTCAATATGTCATGAGATTGTTATGTAAATCTATATTATGTGTTTACTATTTGTTCACGATTGTAAATTGAAATGATCTCATATCAACAACATATTAAATAAGTTTTTTCTGTAAGTGCTTATGCTAGTTTAATATAAAGAGCTATAAATAAGTTGTTTAGTTGGATTTGTGGTTGTAACAAAATAACATGTACATTTTGGAGCAATTTTCTGATTGGATGGTTGAAATCTTGAGACACATATTAAATGATGATGATTTGCGACAGGTAACATAGTTGTCATAATAGTGTTGCGGAGATTTGTATTATACTGCACGTGCCTGATTCTTCTTGTCTTTATTTCCTGATGAAACATTCAATATATATATATATATATATATATATATATATATATATATATATATATATATATATATATATATATATATATATATATATATATATATATATATATATATATATATATATATATTATATATATATATATATATATATATATATATATATATATATATATATATATATATATATATATATATATATATATATATATATATATATATATATATATATATATTATTCTGAGAGATATAGATGCCCTAAAAGGACCGTTGGCATTTTAGCAATAAAAACAAACTTATGGATTTTACTTCATCAACTTTAACAGTCTTATTCCTTTTCCACTGCTAATAAAAAAAACCGAGTGTTTGAAAGGATGAGGTATATGTTGGATTGTAAGAAATAAAAGCGAGTGCTAAATATTCGGAGTTGTGAGGTGGGGATGGATTGTATTTAAAAGTAATTAACAGCATTTCCTATACGTCTTTTTAATTAGGAATATCCTGTAACTAAAAATGTTAACATAGGATATCTCATATTGAACCTAAGAACAATTTTAACATAGAATTCCCAGAGAGCTTAATTTTTTGATCAATCGAACAATGTAACAATGTAGACCAAATTCAAGCAACTGCGTCTAATAGTGTTACCAATTACTTTCAATGTTAGACCTATGGACAATTTTAACATATGATTTGCCGTATGTCCCCTTAAAATAAGGTCAGTCACTTCTAATTATGTTGCCCTGTACTACCAGATTTAGACAATTTGAAACAATACTTTCCCTCTTTAATAAACTCTGTCGTAACATTAACTCCTTTAAGTTGCCCGAAGCTCCATTTCACTAATTTGACAAATAAATTTTAATGCCTTTAAAGTTTTGTAGTGGAAACTAAAATGTCAAGGATGAAAGAAAGAAACGTATAAAAATTAATTCTATGTTACCCAATTATGCATAAATCCGATGGAAAATTACAACTGTAACTACTGTTTCTATTTATTTAATTTGTTACAGTGGATCGAACAGTTTATTTTCATTCCAGTAAAAAGGGATGTGGGTTCCCATTCTTGCATAAATTGGTCACATTGTGTACCTTTAGACATTAATATGTACCAAGTTTGATAGTGATCTACGCAATGTGCAGGACAGGTTATATAAACTAGAGTCTCTCGAACAATGCATTTAACTGCAGGACAAAAAGGTATAATGCTAATATTAATGACGTGAGCGCATTGTTTTATCGATACATGCGTCATCAGATATGACTATATTACGCACAAAGTTTTGTTCGGACCGTGTTATAGTGTTAAAAATTTTCTCCCAAAAACGTCATTAGGTTCCAAGAAAGAAAGGCAATAACCTTGAAATAATGTGAAGGAGTACAGTGATATGTTAATAATATGTCCTCATTCTTTTTTTTAGCTGATGACCATAATACTTTACCACGCTTCATGTGGATCCGTTCAAATCTGCGTTCACAGCATTATACAACTCATTACATCTAACTACAAGAACAAATAAGTAAGAATAATAACAACGAGGACTTTATATATCGCCTAATCTTTAGAAGATCTAAGCGCTTTACAACATTTGACAGTGCTTAAAAAAGAATATGAAAAACAAACCATATATAATGAAATGATTACAAAAATTAAAAACAAACACCACAAATAAAGTTTTTGAACTGAATAATGCGCTGCCTTTTTCAGTGTTTGGTGTCTTGAAACTGCCTGTACCTTATCAGATTAAATATCCATAACAGTTGTGAGATTTATAACTGGTTAACTGGTTTCTCATTAAGTCAACGTTTAACATTCAAACGAATATTTTATACATTTCATGTTCTCTTTTTCTAAGTTTTGATGAATCGATTGTTAATTTTGCTTAAAATTAACTGGTTTGAACCATCCCCGTTCTTTAAAACCACACGATCTGTTGGGGGGGGGGGGATTTTGTTCTTTTCTCACGTGGAAATAATAGGTGACATTGATGATACATAAAGCTAATTGTCCGGATCGGAGGCACGTCACGCGTTAAAAAAAATGACCATTAATGCCACCGACTCCGTTCGATAAATCGCATTTTGTGAAAATTATACATACATACATAACTTAAACCGTACGTCATCCAGGTAAATCGACTAACATGTGTTATTTTTACATATCAACTTTAATGTAGTACATAACCGCTCCGGTGGCTTAGTGGTTAGAGATTACGCCTCGGATGCGGAAGGTCACGGGTTCGAATACCAGCCGAGTCATATCAAAGATTTATAAAATGGTACTAACAGCTGCCTTGCCATAAAGTTCCTCCCTGCAGACATCGTAACGATAAATCCAAATCACACACACACACACACACACACACACACACACACACACACACACACATGCAGTACATAATGTTATGCACACAGGTGCATGATTTAAGTTTGTTTAGGTAATATTTATGTAGATTAGGCACTGGGATATCATCGGATGAAAAGTCTAGTTAGTCAAGAGAGAGAGAGAGGAACTCAAATTATGGATAATATCGTACTTATCTGTGTAAATATCATATCTTCCTGGGAACAGTATCAAACATGATCTGCTGTCGCATAATGCGCAAGTAGACAAGTGTCTACGCAAATTCTGCATCCAATCCTTTGTATTAATTTTCAATCACTAATTCAGCTAATATTTTCGGCCCCGTTAGTACAACGTTCCAATAATCTCCATTTTGAAATTCAGCAGTTTCAAATATTCTTCCTCCTCGTGATTTCATATTTTACTACTTGCTTCGATATTTGAGTGAAAGTAATAAACAGCGATGCAAGTAAAACTTAATTCGTACTGACCCCACCCCACCCCACCCTGTCTTTCTGGCACAGTCGTACCGGCATTAAAGTCTTAACGGTACGGTGTACCTGACCGTGCGGGCGTTCTTGCACCACGTGCGTTAAAATATTTATGCAAGAAATAAAGTTACCTGACTTATATAGTTCAATAGCTATATCTAATGTGTGGCATACATTGGCAACACCAGCTTCAGATGATGGACGCAAAAGCGTCTGTTGCGTTAAATCATAAAGTTGTAGGATCAATAGTACTGATTTCACTCTCAGTGCATGTATCAGATTACAGCCGTTCGAAGTAACAGTTGTCTAGGTCATTAATCCCATCATTCTGGATATTAGATGCCAGAAACTGTCAACAACTTCCGTTCTTTTGTTTATCTTCCCATGGCTATCTGAGCCTGGATCAGTTCATGCCATTGGCTAAGGCACAAATCTTAAAATAATTAAAATCTCCAAACATTACTAACACAAGAGCAAAGGTGGAGAGCAAGTAGTTATGTAGCTAGGCTTGGTACTGTAAGCAACACTAGGGTTTTGGATTTTGTAAAGATTTTAGCTTTATTTTACATAAAGTTGTAGGACCAAAATTGGTGTTTATGTCTCCTTTGATCTCAAATGTAACAGTAAGAAATAATTTTGCATTGTGCTTGTTCTTGATTTATGTTAATTTGTTCTGTGTAGGAACATTTATATACAAATTAGTTGTATGAATAGTTAAATATACATTGTAATAAATAAAACTGTCGTTGGACACGATAGTATTCTGCACAAGCGAATAATCCAGATAATTTTCGTTGTCTTTTATTAATTCATTATCCTTATACATTTTTGGAGGAATGACTCTAAGATTCACTATGTTTGAATTTCATTGCTTTATAGATTAAAGCAGATGACTTGATTGTTAATATAAGATCCACAAGGTAAATGCATGCTTCACTGTACACTTCAACTGTGACATGGTGTGAAGGTCTCCCCACTGTGACACATTGGTTGTGGTGGATTGGGGGTGGGTGCCTCCAATATTTTATTTAAATTATTGTAGAACTCCCACCCATGCTCGATTTTGGTTGGAAGTTTATTTAGTGAAAGTTAAATATACAGCTTCGAGCCCCCAGTCAGTCAGTCGGTTAAATGATAGAATATACAAAGAGGGTGATGTTCAAATATAACAATTTAATAACAATTAAATGGTCAAATAATTCAAATTTCACAAGTACACTTCTTCCGCTCGACCCATTAATAGCTTATCGCATCACTTGATTCGGGGAGAAATTTCTATCTGTCATTTATTCTACTCCTAATTCCTTCTCTTCCTCCCTGAATTTTTCCAGTTACTCCTCTACTCTACAATCCATCTCATCCTCCTCTATTTCCTCCTCCAGACGACGTTTCTTCCTCCTCCACATTCAAACCATATACTTTATGTCGTACATTCTTGTCGAATCCGACTGCTCTGCCAGTCTCACTTTCGTCTCCTCTTAGAGACTCGCGACTACTGAAATTGAACCGTATGTTTTGTCCCCCCCAAAAGCTTCCTTTGAAAACACAAGGGTGGTACTATGTTTTCCTCAGCGCTTACATATCACACTACACACATACTATCCTCAGATAACGGGTATTAAATTTCTCCGTTCACACACTCATTCACACCGAAAAAGGCATACATTTTTGTATGATAAAACACAATATAATAAATACAGCATAATAAAAGCAAGGTATCAATTACTCATATACATACAACAATAAATTGCTTCACATCAGTACCCACTCCTAATCTCATTATACTGCCAATATCGCAATTTTATTCAGACCCATCTCTTATATTACAACTCATACAAATATACAAATATATTCAAATATCCATGTTCTGATACATTCACACATATGTTATAACTAATCTTACATACTTCCAAACTCCAATTCAAGCATGCGTTAATTCTAACATAACGCATTGCTCAATGTACTGGTTACTACGAAGGAACCTACCAGCGAATTACAAAGTTAATTCTGACAAGCTTAGCAATCTACATAATTCTCTACGTAAACTTAAATCCATGTCACAAATACGCATATAAATGAAACACTACATGGTAATTCTGCATACTAAAACAAGTAATTAAGTATACATGCTACAAATATTAACAATTATGGCGCCGTAATGTTTTGCAAAAATCGAGCAAATAACTTAATGACATTTTCGAAGCTTTTCTTTTCTTACAGTCTGGTCCTAAGTTTTACCGCCAAAATATGAGTGTCTCTCCCAGAAGTACCATATTCCTTAGTAATCTAAGCGTAACTGATAATTTTTCAGCGTGTTTGAGTTATAGTACCGATTTAAGTTTTAATCACACCCTCTCTCTTACTTCCGATTGGATGTCGCTGTGGTCTGATTCAATCAAACTTAGCGGACAATGTCCTCTCGCCATGTGTCCACGTTGGTGATGGATGGGCCTCTTTCAATCTTTAACCAATGTTTTAACTCCTGAGGGTGAATACTACAAGCTTTTGACTAGCTGTTCTTAAATATAGACTGACTGGCGATCAAGGGCAACTTGCACAAGGGATTAACACTGTCTGCGGCGATGTTTGCACATCAAACGCAGAATTAATACTCCGGTTTATACACTTCCTGATAACCGGGCTGAGCAAACCTGACACGTGGTTCGTGTTTGAATTGAGTTGAAATGCATATTAGCCAAACTTAAATGCATTATAAAAACATTTGAATCAAATTGATAGAATTTGATGTGTCAAATGGACAAGAATAGCAATGCCTTGAACAAACAATTGAATCCTGATAACCTAATAAATTATGTTTATTACTTATATTAGGCACATATTAACTTCAACTAAATTGAGCAGGTAAAGTCGATAATAATGCTTTTAATAACTTGTGAATTCTTTCTTGTATTAAATAATGAATTATGTTGATAAGGTATTCCATGGAGCAATTATTGAATGTAATTGAATTAAACGTGTCACGTCTGTGAGAACAACAGTTACAAATTATTGAATACTCTCGATTCTTATGAAATTATGTATTTAAGTCATTGAAGAATTTAATAAATCAAGAAAAAAATCCAATTTTTATTTGTTGACTGAGTTTTCTTCGTTTTGATTGGATGTAAATGGTCATGTGATACTGATTGAAATTTTTACACATCGACAAATTCTGTGGACTACTTTTGATTCCATGTTTCCATATCATTTGATGCCATGTTTTATCTATATCAATGTTTAACGCCTCAGTAATAACAACAAGCTCCCACCCTACCACTCCTGTCATTTCTGATCATAAATGACAAGCCACAGATTAAAAACGACCATCAGAAGTGAAAACAAAATAATTGCACAGACCTTCCTGCACTGCAACACTCAACCCTTTTGCCGAAAAAGGCCTATCACAGGCTTTAGAAACTAGTCTTCGGAAATTAGTGCATTTCACCTCGACAACATTGTTACAGCAGTAGTTAATAAATGTCAGGGTTATGTCAATCAAGGGATTTAGTTAAAAAATAACACAGTTTTACTCTTGAAAGATCGAAATGCGGAGAAAGTAACAACGAATTTGCTATAAAAACACGTGAAGATAGGGCTATGTATTCTATCGCAGTTAAGAGACAAATGAAAGTAAACTTCGATGTACAAAAAAGTGAATGTTTTGTTGATTAAATCTGCTGATCTAATGCTAAACAGAAAGTAAATTGGAATCATAATAATTAAATGATCATGGTTGGGTATTTATTGATGTGTAAATATTGCCTAATCACTCAAAAAGTGTACATGAAGTCTATCGGACTTTGTATACTTTGTAAGTGATTAGGTAAAAAAATACCCAACAATGATAATATAATTTTACAGTAACATTTTCAATGTAAATTACGAAAACGTCGAATCTGCCATTTATACGAATATAAATTTTATATTGCAACATAAAGAAAATTCTGGGATATGATGCTAAAACAAAAATACATAATTCAGTATAGCATAACATCATAAAGGTGCATGCAGCTTCAAAAAGATTATCAAGACCAAAAAAAGTAATAAATTAAAGAATAAAGCTCACTTTGACCATTTAACTCAGCTCCTATAATAAATGATATAACATACAATAATTTGGTAATAAAATAACATGAATCAGACCTTACGACTTGGAAGAGTTAAAAGCACAGAAAATCCCCAATTAAACCCACGAAACCCACAAAACCCACAATGCATAAAGCGCCATCTCCACAAAACCTACAACCCATAAATCCTCCAAACTCCATAACCCACAAAGCCCACAAACCCACAAACTGGACAACCCACAATTCCCTACATCTACAAAACCCACAATCCAAACGAACCACAGATCCACAGAATATGCAACCCACATTTCCTCCAACCCCACAAAATATAAAACCCACAAGACCATTGACGCACAAGTCCCACAACCCACTAAGACCCCAATTTCATAAAAACCCACAAAATACTAAAATCCCACAACATAAAGTATCTTAAGTAGATTTACAAACATAACCTATCAAGGTCGATAGGTCGGTCTTTAAAATTTGATCTCAAATATAAGAAAAAGACTTATTTCGTGGTAAATATCGTGCTTCACGATGAACAAGTAAATATAAGATCATGCACTCTTATAACGCTACCGATGTAGTTCGCACAATAAAGTAGGACATGTATTCCTATCAAGTCAGTGTATGAATGTAATAGTGTTACACAGTACCTCAGCACAACCATGTGTATATGTCCTCAGATAACGGTCGAATTCGGAAATAAAATTAACAATGAATTGGGAGAATATTTAGGAAAATAAACCCTTTCAGATATTTTGCCATTACATGAAGTAATTATATCTCAACGATGTTTGTTGTGTGGTAGCTTATAGTAATGTTAAGCACTGGGGCATCATGCCGCAGACATGTAGTATGACATGTAGCATCATGTCCCACACAGTCATATTATCCTGACACCAGGCCGACCAGTCTTAACAAGCGCCAAGCAAAGCAGCTGTTAGTACATATATATATATATATATATATATATATATATATATATATATATATATATATATATATATATATATATATATAGAGAGAGAGAGAGAGAGAGAGAGAGAGAGAGAGAGAGAGAGAGAGAGAGAGAGAGAGGTAATCACATTATCTGAGATACAATCATATTGAGGAAATCACATTATCTGAGATAAAAAAAAAATGCAATAAGAAGACAAAAAGGTGGTAAATGTCCAGGATCAGATTTTTTATATGTTGAACATTTTAAATATTCAGATACTAGACTTCATGGGCTATTAATGGTTTTATTTAATTGTATGTTTGTGCATAACTTTGTACCAGATGATTTCACAAAAGTTGCAATTATACCGCTACTAAAAAGCAAAATTGGTAATCTAGCGGACAAAAATAACTACAGACCTATAGCTCTTACGACTATTATCTCAAAACTATTCGAATGCATCATACTACAAAGATACGAAGTCTTAATCTCTGATTATCATTTTGGATTTAAAAAGCAGCATTCTACAGATTTGTCTTTATGCCTTTAAGGAAACCGTTAGCTATTACGTGGAACATGGCAGCCCAGTATTTGCATGTTTTTTAGACACTAGTAAGGCATTTGATAGATTCAATCATTGGACACTCTTTAAAAAGTTGCTGGAAATTAAAATTCCTGTATACATTGTTCATACTTTAGTCAACTGGTATGGCAAACAGTTGTATTACGTGCGATGGGGAAGTGCAATATTCAGCGCTTTCCATGTAACCAATGGAGTGAGGCAGGGAGGTATTCTTTCCTCCATGTTTTTTAATATTTACATTGACGACTTAAATCGTATATTGGGCCATTGCAACGTAGGGTTACGTCTGCCACCAAATGGGCTGTTTCTTAACAATTTTAGCTTTGCTGATGATATGTCACTGATAAGTCCGTCTGTCGCAGGTTTAAGAAAATTATTAAAGATATGTGAACAATATGCATTAGAGAATGATATCATCTATAATAAACAAAAATCTATATGCATGGTCTTTCAGCCAACTTCTTTTAAATTATCATCACCTCCCTCTGTACATCTTAACGGCAACGCTCTTACGTATGTCGATAATTATATGTATTTGGGCCATATTTTGAAATCCAATCAGTCAGATAATGAAGATATGATGAGACATTATCGATATTTGTGTACTCGAACAAACATGCTTCTACGCAAATTTAAGCCTTGTTCATTGAGTATCAAAAAAAATTAGATTATTCAAATCTTATTGCTGCACTATGTATTGTGCTCCACTGTGGACAAACTTTAGTGAAAATGTGAAAAGAAAACTAGTAATTGGTTATAATAATGGTCTTCGCTTTCTATTAGGTCTTGCTAGATGGAACAGTGCCTCCAACATGTTTGTTAATTATAATGTATTAAGTTTTGAGGAAGTAATGAGAAAGTATGTATATTCAATGATAACAAGACTTTTTAAAAGTGAGAACTGTATATTGAAATCACTTTGGAAATATGACATTAATTTAAATTCTCACATTGTTAGCAGATGGAACCAATTACTATTTAAATGTGTCACTTAAATTTCATTTTTTAACAATGCATGGCGCAAATAATTGCTGTAAATGTATCTGAATACTTGTACATATGATATGTATATATGTGTATGTAAGTGTATATGTATATATATGTATATGTGTATGTATATATGTATGTATGTATGTATGTGATGTGTATGTGTGTATGTATGTGTATTTGTAGAGAGAGAGAGAGAGAGAGAGAGAGAAATAGATAGATAGATAGATAGATAGATAGATAGATAGATAGATAGATAGATAGATAGATAGATAGATAGATAGATAGATAGATAGATAGATAGATAGATGTGTGTGTGTGTTTTTACATAAACATATATAAGCACACATAAACACATATAGACTACTTAAAATATATTTAAAGAAGGTACAAAAATGAAAATTATAAATTAAAGTCAATGACATTAGAGCGGATGAATGATTCATAAATATACATTGATTAGGTATTGTATTAGCGGAAATATGTAAGTAAAAAATGGATATTATTTCAAGCATACCAACGACAGATGCAAAATCAAATTTTAATGCCGTTGAAAGCATAGTCCAATTAAAAATGTAGCGTTGAAACGAGACCTATCAGCTGTAAAATGTCACAGCTGTTGAAAACTAACACGATATTGAGTCATTATAAGTATGGCATTTAAGATTTATTAATGCTATTTATAGATGCTCGTAGATCCATGTTGTCATCTTTTATTGCTTTGATATAGCCCTGTTCAAAACGGATTGTAATAGGCTTCGAAAACAGGTTTCCTTGGAGAAGTCTTCTGTGCTTTGAAATCAGAGACCGTGTCCGCGAATTTACAATTTGTATTTCCGGCTTGCGTTAACTAGTTTTTAATGTGTCAAATCGATTGACTAAATCAATAGAGAAGAAAAAGCATTACTGTTGTGTCTGTTACTGTTAAAATTGAAAATCTGTCGACGAAGACATTTAAATTCTCCACACGTCTCCTTCAGACGAAAGGTTTTGAAAGGCTTTGGATAATTAGCATTAAAAGAATGACACTCCAATTTCCCTACAACAGACATGACTGCTGCCTATTCAGCACATTTCTTAGAGGGACGAGTTACCCAAGAGCAAATCCTTTGCGTTCATACATGTACTGTGCAAAATTAAATTCCAATGCGTTGACTACTATAGTTACACATATTAATTCATTTACAACATTTATGAGTACATCTGCGAGCATACTTGAGTGTGTTTAAGTTAACTTAAAAAAAAAAAATATTATACTATCAAGCCTCTTAAAAATTTGATGAACACATAGAAGATGATTTTTCATGACCAAATATGTTATCCTCATTAAATAACGATCTTTATTATTATTATTATTATTATTATTATTATTATTATTATTATTATTATTATTATTATTATTATCATTATCATTATTATTATTATTATTATTATTATTATTATTATTATTATTATTATTATTATTATTATTATTATTATTATTATTATTATTATTATTATTATTATAATTATTAAAAACACAGACGAATATCGCGTGAAAAATATATGATCAGTTGTTGCTCCTTCACCGAAATACACCAAATACACTTAACAAATATGAACCGCGCCAGTGCCCTAGTGATTAGAGCGTCCGCCTCAGATGCGGTAGGTTCGATCCCCGGTCGAGTCATACCAAAGACTTACAAAAATGGTACTAACAGCGGCCTCGCTTGACGCTCAGCATTAGGAGGTTTGTGTTAGGACTGGTCGGCCTGGTGTCAGGATAATGTGACTGGGTGGTACATCGTGCTACATGTCTGCGGCATGATGCCCCATTACTAGTTATCACTATTAACTACCACACTGCATACATCGTAGCGATATGGCTGAAAAATTGTTAAAGCTACGTTAAAAATCATAATCACATCACATCACTTAACAATATACATCAGACTTTTTTTGCTGCCACACTGCAGACATCTTTGCGATAATAATGAAATTTTTTTAAAACTACGTTAAATACCCAAATCAAACACACACACACACACACACACACACTCATATCAAATTTATTCTGTTACGCAGTCTACATTCGAAAACCTGTTTAATTTTCAGTGTGACAGGTAGATACATCCCTCGTGACTGTTAATAATTTATCTTTTATCAAATTTTTCTCTTTTACAGATCTTATATGCACTGCATTATGTTTGCAATAGATAGATAGATAGATAGATAGATAGATAGATAGATAGATAGATAGATAGATAGATAGATAGATAGATAGATAGATAGATAGATAGATAGATAGATATGCATATAGAATTATGAACATAGTTATATTACCAGCCTGCGGGTTGTCTCTCATTCCAAAGATAATATTTTTTATAAGCTCCATTTATATTCATCAAACAACATTCTTCTAAGTCATGTAAGTTACAAAGCAAAATTAAACATATTGGTCATACTTAATCCTACTTCTCTTATTAATCCTTTACAAAAAAAACTTCCTTTAATTCTGCTTGTTGACTCATGCTATAAAACCTTGTGAACAAGTGTATTTAGTTTTAAAAAAAAGAACATGTCTTGGTGGATTTGGTAATGACAATACGAAATTATTAATTCTGAACATAATAGTATGCAAGGAGTAAAGATCATTTTATTTCATTGCTTTAGCAGCTTCTTAATGTCTAACTTTTCATATGTGTAATTACAAAGTGTATTTTTGCAACTTATTTGAAAACTTTACACCTAAAAGAGCAAAGCTCAGCATATCCCAAATTAAGCTTATATTCTATACAATACTGCACATTGCCATGAATTCTATATCATAACCACCTTGGTTGGTTTCTTGCTTTTTTTCTCGATATGTATACTAAGATCAAAAAATCGGGAAAATTTATTTAAAAGTTGAAAAGCAGACATCTGAGATTACTCTGAACTACCAAGACTAATAAGCAATACCAACACTGAGCAACCGGTTCCGCTTTCTTCATCAGACTGAATTCTAACTGAATTCAATATCTTGGCTTACGTCATTAAATATATTCTGTTTCTAACTGTTCAATTATTTAAACAATATGACATTGATCACTTAGAAACAGAATATGCATTAATATGCTCTAGTGGACGAGATATTTTCTCGATTTTTATACTGAAGCAACATTTTACAAAAGAAGAACTAATATCATAGCGTGCCTTATCCTAGAACGAAAGTATTATTATTAAAAAGCTGATAAGTCTTGTACCGGAGTGATAATGAATAAAGCAGTAGACAGACAATAAAATCATGAAGTATATTATACCAACCTTTTGAAGAAATTAAAGCAAAATACGTAACTGTATTAACCAGATCTCTATACAGAAATGTTCCATATATGATGAACTAGAGATCTTCCCAAATATAATACGCAGACGAAAGAAAACACACGCTTGCTTATAAAAGGACTAAAAGTCTTAACGATTTCCTCATTAATTCTAAACTAGAAAAAATATCGTACAAAAGGGATCGTGAAATAAATGTAATAGACCTAGATCTTCTTGTTCTTTTATGATTGAAAAAACTTCTTTCAATGGTAATAATTCAAAAGGAACGTCTAAAATACATTGTGATGCTAATTGTGCAACATCAAATGTTATTTATTTGATCACATGCAAAAATGTGGCATCCAATATGTTAGACAAACCAATCAACAAATATCTAAACTTATGAACCAACATAGATCAAACATAAAAATTATATCGATCATTTTCATCCCATGTTTCCGCACATTTTAACAAGAGTTTCCATACTTCACAAGATTTCTTTCAACCTATTGTTATAGGTTTATTCTGAGATGGAACGTCTTCTAAATGAAACCCAATGGATTCACAGTCTTAATACGGTATATCCAAGAAGTCTAAATTACAAAACAATATACGACATTCAGTATTTAAACTTTTTAAATTATGTCCTTGTTTACAATTAGTTAATAATATTTTTATAATATTCTAATTTACAGAATAACGTTACTAGTGAAAAAATGAACTGATATCATTAAAATAAGTTTGCTAATTCTCTAAAATTGAAAGTGTCTTTTAAAATTCTCAATAAAATGTGATTAATTGTTTATAAAATATTTATTTGTGATTATAAGTATTATGATTTTGCTTTTGGTTCCAAAATAAGGTTTATGCGCTCGATTCGCATATCCATCATTCTTTATACTTGTGAAACATGGACGCTCACATCAGATCTACAAAGAAAGATTCAAACCTTCGAAATGAGATGCTACCGCAAGATCTTGGGCATCTCATACATTGACCATGTAACCAAGGAAGAAGTCCACAACAGCATCTAAAGAACCATCGGAACCTAAGAAGATCTCTTGACACTTAAGCTTTAATAAAGTTTTGTACTCAATTTAGCTTTCCCAAATCTGTCCAATCCGATCGAGGGTCAAATTTAATGTCTGGAATTTTCGAGTAAGCTATGCACGAATTGGGCATTACACAATTTAAATTCTCTGCCGATCACCCTCAGAGACAAGGGGCCTTAGAATGATTTCATCAGACTTTAAAGAACATGATTCGGTCTTATTGCTTTGATACTAGCAAAGATTGGGAAGAAATCATAAGGATTTAGTTCCTTTGAATTAGTTTTCGGACATACTGTGCGTGGACCTTTGAAATTGTTGAAAGAGAAATTTCTTTCAAATGAAGATACTGAGCTCAATCTTCTTAACTATGTTTCTGATTTTAAGCACAAATTGTCCAAGTCGCCAGAGCAAATCTGTGCTCTACTCAATCCAGAATGAAATCAAGATATGATAAAAACCCTAGGAATAGGAGATTTCATCCTGGTGATAGAGTCCTAGCTCTCTTGCCCATTCCACAAAATCCCCTTCAGGCAAAGTACTATGGTCCATACATAGTTGAAAAGAAAATAAATGATTTAATTTAAATCATCAATACTCCTGGTAGTCTAAAACAAAAACAACTTTGCCACATTAACATGTTAAAGGAATAATTTAAAAGAGACAGCCCAGTAAATCATACAAGTAGTTTAGTGGTACCTGTCCACAAACTGAGGATTTATGTGAAGAAATTCAATTGGATACCGTTGAACTTGGAACAATAACTCTTTGATATTCGTAAATTATGAAAGATCTAGACCAGAAACTTTTACATTTGCAGCAAGAAGAAAGAAATGAACTTAAACAGTTATTATTCAAATATAAACATTTGTTTGCGGATATTCCTACAAAGACAAACACAAACTTTCGTGACGTTGAAATTGTTGATTAAAAACCTGTAAAACAACACCCATACATGATGAACCCTCTCGATCAGGAATACTTGAAAAAAGGAAATTCAGTATTTGCTTTAGAATGATTTCATAGTATCCAGTTAAAGTAATTGGAATGCACCTTGCATACTTGTTCAGAAACGGGATACAATTTTTATGTGCACTGCTTATAGGAAGGTAAACAGAGTGAGAAAGACAGATTCATTTCCGTTACCTAGGATCTATGATTGCATTGATAAAATTGGAAATGCCAAGTACGTTACCGAATTTGACCTTCTAAAAGGAATTTGGCAAATTCCACTTACGGAAAGAGCGAATGAAATTTCGGACTTTGTGACTCTAAATGGACTCTACCAGTACAAAGTAATGCCGTTTGGGATGAAGGGTTCTCCAACGTTTGATGAATATGATTACTTCCGGTCTAGATAATTGTGACGCTTTTATTGATGACGTCATTATTTACAACGACCACCTGGAAAGGACATCTAGCCACGATGCAGAAATTCTTTGAAAGACCCACTGATGCTAATTTGACAATCAATTTATTTAAAAGTGAGTTCTGCCGTGCTTGTGTGACTTTCTTAGGACATATTGTGGGACACGATCAAGTAAAACCTATTGAAGGCAAAGAAGACGGTTTTCTCTTATTTTCCTGTGCCTGTCAGTAAAAAGCAACTAATGCGATTTTGGGGTATGGCCGGATACTATCGAAAGTTTTGTTCAAATTTTACCAATATTGCTGAACCTCTGACAAATTTGTTAAGATGTTATTGTTACAGGGGTTAACGTCATTTTTCAGAACAAGATAGGCTATACAGTATTAATGGTGGAGGAAGAACCCTGGAAAACCCCGGGAAGAACCACCGACCTACGAAAGGCTACTGGCGGGATTTCTCATTTACCAACGTTAGCCAAGTCTGATCTCGAACTCGCGCAGACAGAGGTGAGATGGCAGTGATCCGTAACGGTCAGCGCTATAGACCACTCGGTGACTCGGGGCCCACAAATTTGTTAAGTAAGAGAAATAAGTTTCTCTGGACCGAAAAATGTCAGAAAGCTTTCGATAGGTTAAAAGCAATACTGAAAATTGCGCCGGTTCTAACAGCTCCAAATTTCAATCATTATTTAAAATTGTTTGTGGATCCAAGTGATGTTGAGGCTGAAGCAGTATTAATTCAAAAAGACATTAATGGCATTGATCATCCAGTGATCCATTTCTCCAAGAAATTAAATAATCCCCAAACAAATTACTCAACAATCGAGAAGGAATATTTAGCTTTAATTTTGGCATTGCAACATTTTGAGGTTATCATTAGCTTTGCTCCTTCTCCGGTTGTTGTGTATAATAATCACAACCCCCTTACTGTCATCGACAAGATAAAATATAAAAATCAAGGATTATTAAGGTGGAGTTGGTTTTTGCAAGAGTATAATCTGAACATAAGACACATCAAAGGAAAAGACAGTTTGATTGCAGATGCACTTTCCCGTGTAATATCATTTCTATTTCAATATGTATGTCCCTTAAATCAAAACTACAAATTTTCAAGAAGAACTCAATAATTTCTTTAAAACATGTCCACTAGGGAGCAGAATTAGTCTCACACATGCCCCAATGGTCTCATTTGGATCAGAAATTTCAGATGCTGGATTTAAGAAGGTTAATATACCCTCGCTGCTATCATCTAGAGAGTGACCATAAGTTGCCAAAACCATGCGACAAAGGAATTGTTTCTAGGTAGAGTCGTAATGCATCATCAAATGGAGAATCATTGGTAACTGCATTCATCTCGTTTCTCTGCCAAGTTATAGTAATTGTCCCAAGTGTAAGTCTATTTGAACTTCTGATGCTTCTTTACTGGTGGTAAGATCTCATTAGCATTAGTCTCATTTCCACCTTAGGTGTGTTTCCTTTTGTAGCTCTATTATATATATATATATATATATATATATATATATATATATATATATATATATATATATATATATATATATATATATATATATATATATATATATATACATATATATATATATATATATATATATATATATATATATATATATATATATATATATGCAATAAACTGACGACGAACAGTACGAAACTAGTAACTAACTAGCCTAAGCGCTTTCGACTCTTAATGAGTCTTTTCAAAGGCAAATGCAAAACATATATACGACAAACAAATAAACACAAAAACGTTGTGTTTGTAAACCTCTACATGGCTGTCTCCACATGTGTTAAAACTATAAATACAACCAGCTTGTATAGACTAGTTGCGGAAACTGAAAACGGTGTATAATTCCCTAAAAGTTTACAAGCCAAGGCGACATCTATTTTTACTTTTTGTACATTTATGTAACGCAGATTATATCCCGGATATTTGATTCTATACCGGTTATTCTTATAGCAGAAATTGAAGGATAATAAGAAGATTTTAAAAATGTTAAATTCTACTAGAGCATAGTTTTCATTTTCTAGTCTTCTTGGTTTAGACCGCATGGTTTCAATGTTCTAAGACGGCGTATCCAGTATGATTCCTTTTCCTTCCTAGTTTCGAAACTCCAGCTGTGGTTGTTAGCAATAGCGATAAGTATTATATCACTGAAAGTGTGGCCAGGGGAGGTGAAAGTGTTCTGCGACCGGGCTTCTGTACAGCTTTTTTTTGTCATCCAATCAGATCTATGAAGGTTTATCCTTTTGTGTAGCTTTTTAGTTTCTCCGACGTACTGAAGGCCACAGATCTTACATGTGATGAGATAAATCACATTCTCTGTTTTGACCGTTTTGTTTGGACCATGTATGTTTAGTTTCTCTTTAGTCGCTGTGCTAGTGAATGTCTTGGTCTCTATCATATGTTGACAGGTTTTGCATCTTTTATCGCCACAGGGTCCAGATTGACTAGGTTGGTTTTGACTAGCGATTGGCGTTAGCTTTGCCCTTACTAGGATGTCTTTTAGGTTTTTTGGTCTCCGGTAAGCTACTACAGGTTTGTTCGGAAGTATTAGGTTTAGTATGTCTGACGATTGCACGGTAGGCCAGTGGTTTGCGATGATTTTACCTACTTTGGGATTGTCTGGGTGATAGGTCAGAATAAATGGTATCCTATCAATCTTTTCTTTCTGTCCATATCTGAGTAGGTCATCATGGTTTGTTTGTTTGGCGCTTTGGATTGCCTCCGCAATCAGGTCTTTGTCGTAGCCTCGGTAAATTAAATGTTTAGCAAGCTCTTCAGACCTTTCTAGGAATCTTTCATCGTCGGAGCAAATTCTGCGTATCCTCAGTGCCTGACTATATGGAATGTTCCTAATGCAGTGTTTTGGATGACAGCTGGTTGGGAGGAGATACTGGTGTTTGTCGGTTGGTTTCGAGTAGATGTCTGTGTGTAATTTGTTTTCCACCAGTCTGGTTGTTGTGTCCAGGAAAACATGGTTTGAGTTGGAAATTTCTGCCGTGAATTTTATTGAAGGATGGAAGTTGTTTGCCTTTGATATGAAGTCATCCAGACTTTCTCTTCCATACTGCCACTTCATTTCTATATCATCGATAAAGCGTACCCACTGGTATGGTGTACGCTCAACCGATGCTAAGAGCTGACCCTCAAGTTTTCCCATGAAAATGGCCCTAACTTTTACAAGGTATGGGACCGACTCCTTAGTACAATCAGAGGGCATAAGAACTAACTTTTTGACTAAAATTGATTTGTATTTGAAATGGCACTTGTACATTATCGCACTACTGACTGTTAAGGAAAGAGCGTAAATTGTCTTGACTTACAAAAATTAACTGAAGCTGGTCTAGATGTTTTAAACTAACAACATACTGATTTTAAATCAAATAAGTCACAGTGGTTCCCCCTAATGGTATATATAGTCAACCACAGTGGCTCAATCTAATGGTATATATAGTCAACCACAGTGGCTCAATCTAATGGTATATATAGTCAACCACAGTGGCTCAATCTAATGGTATATATAGTCTGAGCCTTAAGCATAACTGCCTTGTAACAAAAGTAAACTAGTAACTAGATTACATTATTGTAATTACAAGTTGTTAAAGATACTTAATCTACTACACTTAACCAATACTTTATATATTTTTGTATTTATTTGTATATACCTTTGAAAAGTTCACAATGATTTCTAAACGTGTTTGACACAATCCCTGTACCATGACCATGAGGGCTTATGCGCAAGTGTCCTCATTTCTGTGTTGAAGATTAAACATTACCGTTATTATTCATAAAACTTGTGAAATTGGTCATTTATAATCGGAATACGAATTAAACCCTTCTTTCCAAATTCATCAACACAGATGTGAACACATGGGTTCGTTACAAATAAAATTAGGTGCCTAACTTGCAATAATGAAACACATGTTAGGCTCCTAATTAATTTTATTTGTAACGAACTCTTATGGACGTGATTGCATCTGTTTTGGGAAGGAGGGTTTTTGTAATCGCTCACTTCATATAGCTTCATTGCAGATTTGTTGTTTATTTACTTGTCTACGTACTATTAGCAATTTTAGGTATTGATTAAATATTATCTGCTTCACAACTTCTCCCATATTTTCACAAATACGAGTTAAGTCAGGGAGCAAGTTGTTAAAATCGAAGGAGAGGTATAAATTGTATAGGTAGTTCGTGCAAAAAGGCTTTATATGGTGTATTTTTTGAATGTCGTGTTATATATATATATATATATATATATATATATATATATATATATATATATATATATATATATATATATATATATATATGAAGTCTCAAATCAGAAGAGCTCTTTCCAATCTGATTACAGCATCCCGTACCTTCACTTTTGCCAAGCTTCCCAAAAGAATGTAGCCATATCTACACCGTTATCCTTCCCAGAGGATAGATTCCCATATCCTAAGAAATCTGACACATTCGTATACTAGTTTGAATTCATGAGAATCACTACGCAATTCTACATATCAAATATTTAATTACATTCGAACCGCCAATTCTCTCAATAAATTCATAACTCGAAAATCAAAGAATTAAATGGCATAACTATGATATCAGTAAAGTCCTACAAAATGAGTACGATACATGCGTGCATCGTAATATATCATATTGCAACAAACAAATAAAATAGCATATTAAAATTTGGAAACTAAATTTGCGTACCTTACTGCCCTTTTCTCTTTCCAAAAACACAATCCTAGCCTTTAGTTTGTCTTCTTTTCCTAAGACAAGTACTTGGCCCATTTTTGTAATTTCTCCAAGAGCACTATTTTATTAGCGTCTACGGACTCGACTTAGTCTTCTTTTAAGAAAAATCTGACTAAATAAATCTTTCAAGAGACAGTTCCTAAATTGTTTTTCAAAGTGTACGCCCTTAAGTTTCCCTAGCAGTTATCAGAAAAAACTGCTCATAAAATATTCCCTTCAAATAAAGTATCTCTCATCGATTTCACTATCCTAAAAAAAATGCTGCAATTAGCTTCCTTGGAAAAATCGATTTGACTTGATAAGAGTCTGAGTTTTATTACGCATATGCCCTTGTACCATAAAAAATTGATTGGGTCAGCTTCTACTGAAGCTTAGCGTAGTTCCCTTTAAGTTTAGAGATGAGATAAAAAGATATAACTATTGAACTGTCTCCAGACCTTTCTGCTTTGATTATGTTAACTTGAAAGCACAGTTTATTTAACCTTGAGTTTCAACAAGTTTCAAAATTCGACACATCACTTTCATTTTCACATAATTCTTCCAAAAAGGACACAATTTTATTCTGCAAATCACGAGACTACATAAGTCACCTTTGTATGATTCTCCTCGGTGCACTTTATCTATTCTATATTACAAAATTTTAATTTTTAGTTAGCTTCAAATTTGACATTTTGTACGAGGTTCAATTTATATAGATCAACATATATCTATACTTTATTTGCAGGAGGTATCATCAAGTTCAAACACAATTCCGTGAGCATATTTACAAAAGGTTTCACATTTGTATATTTATTTCTATTTATACTCCATCCCTGTTTTAAAGTAGCCTCTATATTATCTCAGCAAACAGGATTTCCTATTCAATTCTGGACACATGGTTGTTTACAGATATAAACTTATAGCCAGTAAAGACGCAAATATCTTATAGTACAATTTTAATCAATATTTTTTTTTATAAATTCACATTGAAAAAGAATAATCACTTTTTCGTAAAGTCCATGCAATTCCGTAGACCGATCCGGTTGCCTAGTGGTTAGAGCGTTTGCCTCAGATCCATGAGGTCGTGGGTTCGAGCCCCAGATGAGTCATACTAAAAGACTTACAAAAATAGTACTAACAGCTGCCTCGCTTGGCGCTTAGCATTAAGAGGTTAGTGTTAGGACTGGTCGTCCTGGTGTCAGGATAATGTGACTGGATGTGACATCATGCTACATGTCAGCAGCATGATGCCTCAGTGCTGGACATCACTATAAGCTGCCACACTGCAGACATCGTAGCAATATGACTCAGTAAAGCTCAATTAAAAATCTAAATTACACACACACGTTATTACATGGTTATGGTTGTAAATTCATTTCTTGGAAGCCAATATATATCACATCTGACAATATGATGCTTATGATCATACTTTTCGTAAGAAAACAACGGTTAGACTTTCTTCGAATTAGTAATACTTCAATAATAATAATAATAATAATAATAATAATAATAATAATAATAATAATAATAATAATAATAATAATAATAATAATAATAATAATAATAATAATAATAATAATAATAATAATAAATATATTTATATTATATATTTACATTTGCTTGCCGACATTTCATTTAAAATTCATATAAAGTTAAATAACAATTTTTTATTTGTAATATTGTTATTCGTTGATTTCCACTTTAATTTCATGTGTGTGTTCCATTTGATCTTTGGATCCTTTCGTTTATTATTTAAATTTTCTGCAAGTATATAATCATGCATATTACTTCTCAGTGATAAAATGAAATTTGTTTCTATAATACGTCCCTGCTATCGTACCTAAGTTTGGCCAATGCCACGATTACAGAGTTGTTCCCCCATAGGTCAACTACCACATGCTGTTTTATTTACATTTACGCGCTTCGATTGACAAAGATTTTGGTTTAAATGAAAACAGAGAGGAAAAGTCATTGAAACTTTACAAATTATCAGTATGCAACAATAGCAAAACAGTTTTAACATGTACCGATAAAAACATTAAGTACTGCTATAAAATAGCGTTCCAGGCTAATGTATATTTTTCAGTCGAAAGTCTCTTTCGTATTAGGTACTTCATGATTAATTTAAATTCATATTCCATCTACAATAAAAATATATCGATCGTTCATAAATTTTAAAAAAGAACACTTCAATTTAAAAAAACAATAACAAAATAGAGCAATCCACAATAGGCTATGGCTTCTCGAATTCATCGTACATCATTACATGACAAGTAATATGAAGGAACCATTGAGGGCATTTATCAAAAAACACTATCATTACATATCTCGCATAAAAATGGCATTCATCAACTGAACTAAATAGTAACATGATGTACACGTCTGAACAAACCTCGCTGAAAAGCGTCTCTCGTTTGAGTTGAAGACGATTTCAATGTTTCTATTTATATTAACTTGAGTGAACAAGCTAATAAATTGAGGGAACGAAATAACAGTTTGAAGGAACGAACAATTATTTTTGAGGGAACAAAATATTAATTTGAAGGAACAAAATATTAATTTCAGGTAATGAATTATTATTTTGAGGAGACGAAATACTAACTTGAGGAAACGAATTATTATTTTGAGGTAACGAAATTTTAATTTTAGGGTACGAAAAGCTAACTCGATGGAACAAATTATTATTTGGAGGGAATTAATAATTAACTTGAGGGAGCAAAATAATAACTTGTCTGAACGAATTACCAATTTGAGGGAATGAAATGTTAATTTGAGGGAATGAATTATTATCTTGAGGGATCGAAGTATTAATATCAGAGAATTAAATATTAATTTCAGGGAACGAATTATTATTTTGAGGGAGCGAAATTCTATTTTGAGGTAACATACTATTATTTTGAGGAAACGAAATATTAATTTTAGTTAACGAAATATTGATTGGAGGGAACGAATTATTTTTTGAGGAAATGAAATGCTAACTTGAGGGAACAAATTATTACTTTGACATAACGAAATCATAATATGAGAGAACGAAATATTAATTTAAGAGAACAAAATGCTTACTCGAGAGAATAAATTATTATTTTGAGGCAACGCAATATTAATTTGAGGGAACGAAATAATTATTTTCATTTCTTGTCCTCTCTGGGGCTACGTACTACACAACTATTACATAGCTAAAATAGACTCTATTTGTTCGAGTGTAATATCATGATCATTATTAACAAAAGTAACAATATTTATTTGGCTCTTGTACTAGATAATTGGAATTTTCCCTTTAATTTTTTGGGCGTACCTGACATAATCCAGGTTATATATTATAATTTAAGTAACATACTGGTTGTGACTAACATTTTATTTTGTAAACATTTCTAAAAGGTTATTTTCCATTGGGCAATTTTTAATAGAAAGTGTAAACTGAGACCTTAGGTCAAGTGGAAAACTGTATAATGTTGTTACTGTAAAAAGTATTCATTTGTGCTTTAACATCTGAGTAAAATTGTGTTTGGATTTGGAATAATTCCAATTACTTCATCTTGAGGAATATAAAAATGCTCTGATAACACTCTCGAAAACAGAGACTTAAATTTATACTGAAAAGGTTAAATAACGATTTCTTCTTGGGTTGTATTATGATCCAGCAAAAGGCTTTTGGCACATCAACTCTATACGAGCCATTACAGGCACATTAACACTTTCAGGTTTGACTTAATTTGGATTCCACTATAGTTTATTCATATCTTTAATTATTGTGTCTGTAATTCTAGAATTATTTGCGATTTAATTCGGAATACCGTAAGTTTCTTACTATATACTTCCACTTTGCATTCAAATATATATAAATAAATAATTTGTTGAATTTTAAAAAAATTGTTGCTTTTCACTCTTTTCTGTCACTTATTTTAAGAACATAGGCTTGTAATATCATTATGTAGCGCATATCACAAAAAGTACACACTGTTCTGCATGAAACGTATTTTCGATGCTCTGTCTCAATAAATTATAAAGTATACGATTAATGCTTGTTCAATTGTAAGATTTTTATGATGTAATTGTATTATAACAATAGCATGTTAGAACCTTACTTAATGGTCATGCAAAACATGACGCAGACTTTAAATGAAACGGTTGATGATGATAATGGTCAGTCAGGTCTTTTAAAGCATGAGAATTGAAATAGCCGTAGGCAAAAAATGCTTATGGCATGGTCTGGTGTTCATGGTTCTTCGTCCGTCTATGAACAAAGTTTTTTAATACTACTAGTACGAATTACTTGCAGAATTGCCATAAAACTCGTCTTACGTACTATTACCCATTACTACTTAGGAAACATTCCTGAAAAAAAGCCAAAACGTTTCATTATAGTTGCTCTTTCAGCGTATGTAATCACAGTTTCCTCTGACCCTTGCCAACCCATTTATTATATTTGGACATTTACGTTGGGGTGTAGGTTGCCAAATTATTTTTCTATCATTTTAAACGTATATGGAGCAAAACCTATCCTTAAAACACAGTGTGTTATTTGAATTTTTAACATAGCTTTAAAAAAATGTAGGTCATATCACTACAATGTTTGCATTGTGTCAGTTTATAGTGCTGTCTTGCACTGGAGCATCATGCCGCAGACATGCACCATGATATCCCATCCAGTCACATTATCCTGACATCAGGCCGACCAGCCCTAACACTAACTCTTCATGCTGAGCGCCTAGTCATGCAGCTGTTAGTACCATTTAAATAAGTCTTTGGTCTGACTCGGCCGGGGTTCGAACATGCTACCTCCTGCATCTAAGAGGGACGCTCTAACTATTAGGCCATGGGTAACGTTACAGTTTGAATTGATGTAATTATGAAACATGGACCATTCTTTCAGCAGGAAGAAATATGGCCACGACACTGCTTGATTTGAAAACCTTGTTATCAGTCAAGATTTATAGGTTACTGTATTTGTATTCATGCGCATATAGCTCATCCCATCATCCTTTTATCTTCATAGCGTGCTGCGCACTCAGGTGTATTAAGTGCGATGAGTGCAATATGAAAGTGTTCAATATCGGGGAATATTGAATGATTCTGACAATGTAAAGTGAACGTGGAAAGAAATGAGCATATAATAATATCAGATTTAACACTCAGCAGGTAGAAAAAAAGAAATGGCTTTATCATGAATTCATGAAAATTCTTTTGGTCCAGAAGTGTCAGCTCCTTGGAAAGACTCTTTCATTAGTGTTGTTGTTGTTGTTGTTGTTTTGTTTTGTTCCTGTTGCTGCTTTTAAATAGAAATCCAGTTTTTCAACAGCCTGAGAAGGTTTTAAGTATTGAAAGCAACAGTGGGAAAGGGGTGGATTGAAGCTGTGTGCTATGTAATTTGATTCTAGACCTTATAACATTAAATGAATTACATTAGTTCTACCTTATAACATTAAATGAATTACATTAGTTCTACCTTATAGCATTATATGCTGCATATTGGCTGTTAGTGTATACAAGCTTATTATTACCTTAGACTAATTTTAAAAAAGAAAGACATATCAGGCTTAATTCAACAGATATTATGAAGTTTTTATTTATTGTAGACCAAAGCAGTTTTTCCACTTCATAACAGATCATTTTGTGATGCAAACCTTTCTATTCTTACATCTCAAATAGTAACTGTTCCTGTGTGGAACCTATGAAGTACTTGATGACCTCAAACCACATGCGTCACCACAATTTGTATTTTTCTTTTGTATTTAGCAAACATGCCCAAATTTGAAACAAATTTAGTCACAATTGTTTTAAATGTCCTAATATATGTTCCTGGAGTAAGTTCTTAAATGATCAATAAATTCAAAATGTGGCTCCACTATACATTATGTAGAATTTTGACATTTGTTATAATTTATTTCTAACCCACATTCTCTGTCATTATTATTATCATTATTAGCATTATATTTTGTTTGTTGATATTATTATTATTTAACAGAGTTTAAAGCAGACAGCAATTGTAAGGATTATTTCCGATTACTTTTTTAAAATACTATATAATTTAAAGATTTGTTTAACGAAGGGGTAGGTGTAGGTAGGAGAAAACTACACTTCTTGAATCAATACAGATTCACAATGATCTTCCAAATGGTAACCAGTATACATAATTATACCATAACATATACTCAAGCTAAAGCCTATGCATATCGATGATATAGTTATATTTATTATTAAAAAAAATTAGTTATATAGGCAAAATAAATCCACTACTATAAAGATACAGCTATCTCTAAGAAGTAGATTTTATCTTCGATATAGGCCAATTTGCAAAAACCATTCTCAAAGACTCAAATCATACAATATGCCTTATATCACTGCTTCCTTATCCTAAATGCGCTGTTATTATTTGTTAAAAGAAACGAATTCATACTTACTAAGATATACAAATACTTGTTAGAACTACGCTGATAAAAATCTTGAAAGCAAGAACGCTTCTTTGAACTAGGCTAATAAAATTTCTAAAATAAAGAAGTATTCTCAGCTTGAAAATGGAGGCGATGGTGTTGATGGTGGAACTATTGGCAAGCGAAATAACGCGAGAGTAGATGATAGGTCAGCAGTATGTTGTCTTGAACAGCTTGACATGATTGTTTGCGGGTGAACGGTATACTGTGTCAAGTGATAAACAGACTAACATAGTAGACACAGTTCCAACTGAAGAGAGTGACTCCAGTCGTATCGGGTATCACCGGGCCCTGGCTCAATGGGTGTCTTTGAAATTAGCAGCTACACCTGTTTTTGTAGCTTCCTGCATCCAGTCAACAGCAGTCAGTCGGGACAGTTCGCACATGTACAAGCTACTGTTCAATGTCGCGCTTTGAAGTTTCAAGATGTTCATTAACTATTGAAAGGAAATATAACAAAATACGCACTTTAAAACTAAACAGATGTTAGTTTGTAAAAGAATCTAAAACAAGAACAAATGGTCTAAGAAACCTATTTGATAACTTACCATATTGTCGCGTAAAACTATCAAGTGTAATATGAAAAACTAAACGTCAGAGACTGATTGAGGTGGAAGTGTTAGAAACAACACACACTCATGAACCTTTTGTTTCAAATTTGACAATCGTATTATTCTTCCACACGCTTATTTGGTATTATGCACACACGCTTATTTGGTATTATGCACCCTTTCTTCATTTCATCTTTCTCTCTGCATTTGTATTTCCATCTCTTCTTCTCACATACTTTTGATGTGATGTCCTTTCGAGGAATGTCAGGGCCATTTGAAATTTTGAAAGAAATTACTGAAAATTTTAAATGGCCAAGAGAGCATTGGACTGTAGTATTACAAAATGTACTTACTGGCAAAGCTAGTAAAATCAACACCTCAATTGGGTGTGTCTTAAAAAGGTTATGAACTGGTACCTGAGGCTTATGTACAAACGTTTAGAAATTATAAAAAATAGAAACTGGATAAATCCAGGTCGAACTTGTGATAGAAAAGAATTTGATAGGTGCTCGGCCAAAAAGTTTGGTCAAGACTCTGATCGTCTCAGATAACTTATATTAATTAAAGAGTTCACGAACTGCGAGCACAGTGACGTTAAGGCTTTCGTGATTAGCATAAGATCAAAGCTTTACAGGTGACGATTATTCCTTTACTCAAAAAGTTTTATGTCGGTACGTCTTCCACGCAGTGTAAATATGTCATCAGTTTTTTTTAAGACCATTGACAATCAGAACATGGCGTTTTTTGCACATCGATGGAATTCGTTTATTACTAGACAAAGTTCCTAGCTGGAGATAATTCGTAGTCAATCCACTTGTAACTGACAAGACTTATTTGGATCAGAAAGTTGATTCTATCGAAAATAAGATCCCTGACTCATACCCAATTTGTTCGGTTACTAGAGTTATGCAACGAAATCGTTTGATAATGGTAGTGATCAATAATTATTATTTTAGCTCACACGTAGGCCTATATTGGTTATACTTTTGACTTGGTCACTTTTGTTCCTGATATGGATCAATTCAATGGTATTGAAAACGGTGTTCATTTTTGCTACTCATTTTTTTTTTCATTCTAATCAGTGTGGCTTCTATCATTTTGTTAACAATGGGATCCTTAAGAAGAAATGGAGACTACCTGATGTACCCGCTGATGACGAGTGGTCACTGTGTTATCAAATACTTGTTCCCAAGTGGCACAGCCAGGAATTTAATAGTCTAGTCCATGAACATCCTTTGGCTGGTCATTTAAAGGTAAATACGACTTACCAAAAATATTGAATAACTTTCATTGGCAGAAAATTTAAAGCGATGTTTATCAATATTGTAGATTTTGTCCAGCTTGTCAAATGGTAGAAAAACCAATTAAGAAGATGCCTGAGGCCTATTTGCAACTTTTTCCTGCATTTGACGAACTCTTTAGCAGAATATTGATAGACCGTGTTGGTCACTCATCTAAGACCAAGTCAAAACTAAAATTAAGGTACGGCAGAAATACAAGGGAAAGGAGCTCTGAGCTTGGTGATAGAGTTCTAGCTCTCTTGCCCACACCTCAAAGGCTAAGTATTATAGATTTTATGGTTAGAATGAGAACAACTGTCTTAATTTACATGATTAATGCTAATTAGATGTTAATGTTAAAGGAGTATATTTATAGAGATAGCCCTATTCACCATGCAGTTAGTTTAATTGCACATGTCCCACAGAGGGACGATTTAAGCGATGGAATGCAATCGGACTGTAATGACTTTGGAATAACCAATCTACAGAATTCAGAAATACTAAATAATCTGGACCAGAAACTTTCACATATGCAGCCACAAGAAGAGAGTGAACTGAAATAACTCTTATCTGAATATGAGCACTTGTTCCCAGATTTAGCATGATGTTGAACTTGTAGATTCCACACCTGTAAAACAGCATCCATACATGACGAACCCTCTCAAGCATGAATATTTAAAAAAAGAAATTCACTATTTGCTGGAGAACGATTTCATAAAACCAATTAAAAATGACAGGAGTTAACAATGTATTCTTGTGCCGAAACAAGATAATACCTTCAACATGTGAACTGACTATAGAAAAGTGATTAATGTGACCAAAACAGATTAATTTCCATTGCCAAAAATCGATGACTGCATTGACAACATTGTCAATGCAAAATATGTCAACAAATTTGTCTTTTTGAAAAGATTCATGCAGATTCCACTGATGAAAAAAACAAATGAAATTTTGGCATTAGTAACCGGCGTTTGGTATGAAGGTTTCGCATTGTACTTTTCAGCTTTTAATGAACATGATTACATCTGGATTAGATAACTGTGACGCTTACACCTACGACATCATGATCTATACGACACGTAGAAATATCAATTGCACACCATTAGGAAATTCTCTGATAGATGAAGTGATGAGAATTTGGCCATTAATTGAAGTAAAGGTGTGTCTGTGTTGCATGTCTAGGATATATCATGGAACACAAACAAATTAAACCTATACAAATCAAAGTCAATGCTATCTATGAATTCCCTGTGTCTATTAGTACAAATCATTTAATGCGATTTTTTCGGGGGGGGTGTATGGATATCGGAAATTTTGTTCCAATTTAGCCATAATAGCTGAATCTCTGAACAACATGTTAAATACAAAAACCAAATTTCGCTTGCCAAATAAATGTCAGGATCTTTTAATAAGTTTAAACCCACGCTTAAGAGTGCACCAGTTCTTTCAGCTCCAAATTTCTGTCACTAATTTAAAAATATATGTTGATGATGATGGGGTTGGTGAAGTATTCATTCAACAAGACAAAAATGGTGTATATCATCCAGTTTGCTCTTTTTCTTAAATGAATAAATAAGCACCAGAGAAATTATCATATAATTGAGAAAGAATGTTTGGTAATGATACTGGCTTTGCAAGACTTTGAATGAAAGAAACAACGTCAGAGATCATTACGGTGGAGTCTGATGTTACAGGAATACAATACCGACATTAGGAACAGTGAAAAGATAATCCAATTGCAGATGCACCTTCACATGTACAGAAGAATTATCATCATATATCTATTATTCATTCATTGGATTTCATATTGTGTTATTATCAATGTATAAATCTTTTTTGAGTGGAGGCATTATATGTATTTACTTTGTATTATTTGTTGGCGTTTCTGAATGATTATATATAATATACATTTGTATTTTGCACTTGTCTTTAGCCAAAAATCAAGTTCACTGTGTATCTGAATGGGGCCATTGATTTTGTAAAGAACATAACACATATCTAATATTTCTTTGAGAGAATGGATTACATATTAGTATCATTAGCAATGGAAATAAACATGTTTATCTTAATCTGAGTTTCGGACATTGGCATTCAGCCATGAAAAACCTTATCCACTTGTTTACCATGTTTAAAGAGTTTACAAGATATTTGCATATGGTTGTCTATTAAATAATAATTGAATTTTTATTCCAGTTTCCCAGTCTCCAGAAATGTAAAATAGTTACAAATATATGCAATTATATCCATGAAGTATATAAGATAACACTAAAAAAATGAAGGGGTCCCAATTTCTGGACCGCAAAATAGCTATTATATTTTCTATTGCAAAAAGGTTGAAAAACGTTGCCCATTTGTTACTAGACACCTGCCATTTATTAGAATTGTTTCTTGTTTAAGGCTTATATTGTCCAACTTGCATTATTTTACCCATCTGTGTAGGCACGCTTCTGCCATAGACAGACGTTTTGTATAGTAAATGGTCCATTAAAAGCATGGATTTGGGGTTGGTGTAGTGGAAACTTATTGTAAATTGGCTACAACAGTTCCGGCCCTGAAAAGGAAAAGTAGTCGCATAAGTGAAAATATACACAGCGTCTCTCTCTCTCTCTCTCTCTCTCTCTCTCTCTCTCTCTCTCTCTCTCTCTCTCTCTCTCTCTCTCTCTCTCTCTCTCTCTCTCTCTCTCTCTCTCTATATATATATATATATATATATATATATATATATATATATATATATATATATATATATATATATATACTAACCTTGCATAGAAATATATGAATGCGACATAAAGCCTCTATTCGAAATATATTTCATCTATTAATGTAAATATGACTAAATAGGAGATACTTTTCCAGATCATATTTATGTGGTCTGACTCATGGTATCAGGTGATTGCCATGTCCATAGAAACATGACATTAACAAACACATTCAAAAGTCTGTTGAAGAATCAAATCGTAAAGTCGTTGTCACTGTCAATGACTTTGCCATCATTATTATAAGCTTCATTAACATATTCATTACCATCATTGTCGTCATCTTCATTATCACTATTGTAAGTGATAGTTTCGTTACTCTGCAGCTTGTACGTATTTCAGTCCTCTTTCGTCAGTTATCAGTAGTAGTTGTAGCAGTAGTAGTAGAAGAAGTAGTCGTTGTAGTAATATCAGCAGCAGTATTAGTAATTGCTACTGTTGCACAAGTAGTAGTAGTATTAGTAGTAGTAGTAGTAGTAGTAGTAGTAGTAGTAGTAGTAACAAGAGAAGAAAAGGAATTGGTAGCAAAAATATTAATTTCTTACTTCCACGGCCGGTTCTTTACACCAGGTAAAAAGAGTATTTGGAAGGCCTCCCAAATAATGCAGTTCTATTTGATAGGGGTGAAATGTGTCCCTTCCAAACACATCACGTGAGATTAAACGGGGTACATTAACTTTCTCTAAGCACTCAGCTATCGCACGGTCTTCGCCAAGACGTGTGAATTCTTCATGTGTTAAGAATGGACATTTATTTTCTCGTATTCCACTTTGAACAAGTTGTTTCAGGCTTTGCCGGCTTATTACATATCCAGCTCCGCCACTCATGAAACCACTAGCAACGAATTTATCAAATTTGAATCCAAGATAACCAGGTTTATTAGCGTCATAGTGGGAGAGTAAGAATCGTAAGTTTTCTATTATTGCGTATGTATCATCATCTGCTTTAAACACCCAATCTATATCTTCCATATGTTTGTCATGGACAAACGCAAAAGCACTCCGAACCTTGTGCATGAGGTAGCTCCGATTATCTGGGTATTCGGAATTTATGATATCCGGTGTACGAAGTTCAGTGGTCATGATAAAATAATGTTTATTGCACCGGTTGGCCCAAGTCGTGTTCACGGCAGACGTTTTTGTGTCCAAATTTTTTTCCATGCTTAAAATGATGCAAATAACTCTAACAGAATTATATAAATCGATTGCGATGTTTTCGTCCATGATCACTGAAAGAAGAGATATCAAATTAAGATGATGTTTAGGAATTAGAGAAATGTACATATTGGTAGAAATTAAATCATAGGAAACTAGAGAATTACATACAATATTTTAAAGATATACTTGTAAATCTTTCAATTGATACTAATATTTCTCATTAATTTTTTTCGAACAGAGGCCAATATGTACACTGACTTTAACACTTTATAATAAGTATTCCTTACGAGCAACTATATTTGTTTGTGTTTACATTGAAAGCCACATTCTCAAAATATAGTTACATGATCATTCACGTGTGTTATACTAGTAAATATGTAAATGGGTAACATTGTTATAATCTATTTTATTGATATTCTCTCAAAATTTTCAGTCATTGAAACATTTTCAACGCCATCTTTTTCCAACTGAGAACGGACGTGACAGAAATGGATTGTGAGACAAGTGTCTTTCAATATCGTTTTGATTTGAGACACGAAACCTTAAGCGCTACATTATTTCATGTGTATATAAGATTTGGACATAAAATCAAACTGAAATGATACAGAGACGAGAATAAAAAACTTGCCCGTTTCATCTGTTTTTGATACGGACAAAGGTCTGACGGGTAAGAATGTATCTGAAAATAGATAATATATATATTAATGGCAATACTATTATTATCATTATCATTATTATTATTATTATTATTATTATTATTATTATTATTATTATTATTATTATTATTATTATTATTATTTTTATCGCTGTTGCTGTTGTTATAGTTCCTGCAAAAAGCAGTAGCTAAGCGTACGCGGGAGGGCATGCGCTTATATTTTGTCAACTATTGAAAAAAATATAGTTTTTTTACGCTAGCCCGCAATTTAATGAATTTTCAAAAAGAAAATGTCTTAATAATTCACTAGCGTGAATTAATATATATATATATATATATATATATATATATATATATATATATATATATATATATATATATATATATATATATATATATATATATATATATTGCAACTGTGCTCAGCAGAAGTCGCCAACATTATCATCAGGAAATTGTATCCTTCAGTCGGTCACTTGCATGGCCTGTTAGTAAGTATGGCAACCTTTCACGCAAACACATTTTATGTTCTCTCAATTTGTTTTACATGCTTTTTCTGTCTTAAATTGGAAAAACGAATTGTTATCAATTGATGTTTGAGATATACATGAAAGGCAACAGAACAAATGATAAACAGCTGACATTTTCGCTTGCAATAGATTACTAAATCTGCTACTTCAATATCTTACAGATGTTGCTTGTGCTTGAGCATACAATAGGTGGGTGGGTGGTGGCTTGTTGTTATTATTATGGCGTTGGTTGGATAAAACTGCACATAAAATGACCTGTAAAGTGGAAACCAATCCACAGATTTTACTGATGTATAAAAAATATCCAATCCGCTTGCAGAAAACTCTGTTATAGATTGAAAACAAATGGAATTATTACCTAATATATATTGATAGCCGATACGTTAGAGAATCAAATAAAATCAAACTTCGTTCTGAGTGGTTACAAATCAGTGAAAATCACCAACTAACTTAAAATGCTACATGCAAAAAAAAATGTTATACATGTGCGTGTAATTAGCGTACGTTATTAACGAGAAAGAAAACTGTTTATACACGATTTAAGTGCTTCCAGTAAATCTCTACATTTTAAGCGAATTTCTTGTATTTTTCGCCTTGGCCAACAATGCTACCCAGTGAAAGATTTTCACACTAGTAACGAAGACTTGAAAACAAATACAAAAGAAAAACAGTGGTTATAGGGCATCTAAGTGCATTTTCACATAAATTTCTGACAAATTAATTAGCCTTACATTGTTTGTCTTTATACGCTTTATACGAATCGCAGCTGGCCAGTCCAGAAGATTATATAGATAAATTCATTGGTAGAAAAGAGATAATATTTATGTGTCAATGCATCCATAGCTGCACCCCTTTCTTCTCCAACAATTATATATATTAGCAAATTAGTTTTTGTCATATTTTATTTTTCATTCCTGTAGTATCACATAAGAATTATAACATTTGGTTTTATGTACCTACAGAAGATGTAACTGCAGGAACAAAAAGAAAATGAGCACATCATGAACGACAACAAAAATCAATAGAAACTGTGTTACATTTCTCACATGGAAATTAATTCTTGCTAAAGGTGCAAGTGGCAATTTTCATACAACAATTTTTTGTAAATAATACCTTTCAAATTTCAACACGCGTGCAAATTATGATCAATGAATTCAAAGAGACTATTACACAAAAGGAATAAATCACACCAACGAAACATTCCAATCTAATTGTAAACAAGACTAACCTTGAACTATAGTGCTTGTAAATATCTTGTTTACAAATTATAATCAGCTATTAAATATTCTGTTTGCAACTTATGGACAAATGATAAGTACACAAAGTTAAATGTACATGACAGTACTAAATAGTTTAATGCATTTGAAAATACTTGCCATAAAGACCGGTTTTGAGGTGTTTTGCTTGCTTTTAACCCACATGTCTACTGCTATAGGCGGCTAGCACTTTTTCCTAACTGGCTATTGGTATTTCACTATATACATACTGCGAAGTATCTATGTTAAGTGTACAGTCCTACAGCAGTTTCAAGAAAAATACAAGCCAAAAACACCCAATTCACAAATATATCCGCATAAATTAATTTTAAACAATGACACTGAAAACGTCTCACTATAATATTAAGAAATCTGACAGGGTCAAATTTACGAAACTGTCTACTTCCACATGTTCACGTCTATATGAAGTTTTTTGCCTTGCTTACTTGAAAACAATGACAAACCCTGTGTAATTCATTGCTAAATTGGACTCCGTTTGTGGTCAGATAGGGGAAAACAATGTGAAAAACATAGAAAATATAATTTGCTGAGAAACATTGAAAATTCCAATCCCATCGCTCTCTCAAGTCACTGATATTGATATGATCAATCTATGAAAGTGATGTGAAGTTACGAAAAGAGGGGTCGGGTGTTTTGTGCTCGAGAGTTAGTTTAATCTTCTAAGCTTCAATTTTGGAGCAGGCTTGATATATAATAAAATAAAATTTTCTTTTCCTACATTAATGCATGATATATTTCATCTTTATACCCAAAACGATATATTTTAACATATATTAACTCCTGTATATAAATATCGCTTTTCATCACTTTTCCTACATGGAAAACTCACTTCTAAATCGATCCTACCACAATGCCACAGACGGAAAAGAGACCATTACTTAGAAGAAAGGCATACAATTTTCTTATCAACGATTTAGCAACAAACTCTTTAACCTTTAAAAAGTGCATCTTTGTTGACAAAGCATGATTCGAAGGCCCGTCAGAATATAAAGAAAATAATAAAAATGATTACGTGCAGAAATGTTTTCCAGAAAAATGAATTTAAAAATATGTTCAAAGTTATAATTAATTACTCAAATTAGTCAACACGAATATTATTAGTGCTTTAGAACATTAACAATAGAGTAAGCAAGAGTAATGACATGCAGCAAAGATGAATCTGAGTTTAATTTGCATGATATGTGTGAAAAGAAGAAACTTTGTTTCTTAGCTGCTATTTTTTTTTGTTGCGTGGTTTGTTTAGAAGAGTATTTTTGAACACTTTGTTTTGTATATCATATGATGGTGCTGTTTTGTAGATAACAAAAGTTATATCACATACGAAAAAATTATAATCGCATATAGAGGAGTATGAAGGAAAAGTGTAATTACATGAGGAATATGTTGATATAATCAACGTTGCATCGTAAGTGTATACATATTCCATGAGAAGGTGGTGATGAAATGAAGCTAAATGGAAGAACTTAACACTCGCACAATAAACACATAACAATAAGAGGCAAAGATGAAATATATGCATATCTATTAAATATATAACTGGAGAGTAGAACTTGTTAGTCCTGACGTTAGATTACATACATACATACATACATACATACATACATACATACATACATACATACATACATACATACATACATACATACATACATACATACATACATACATACATACATACATACATACATACATACATACATACATACATACATACATACATACATACATACATACATACATACATACATACATACATACATACATACATACATACATACATACATACTGTGACAAATTGGCTGCGTGCAAAACACACCAACCTCTTCACTACGGTTCGTTGCTAGGGAATGACCTCCGCGGTGTAGTTTACCCAGTGTGGATAGATAGAAAGAAGATTGCAGATCACTGAACAAGTATATTGAAGAAATAAACACTACGAGCCCCCTTTCAATGAACAAATATAAAATTTAATCAGTTTATCAACAGAATTTAAAATGAAAAGAAATTAATGACTTGGTTACAAAAAGAAGGAAAATGGCACTAACATGGACTCAAATAAAAAGACAATACAAATTTCTTTAAATGTAAAATTACTTTCAACGTTAAATTACTATCTTCATTGCCAATGAGATGTGACCTTTGAGTGCAACGATGAGAGACTTCGTCACCTATTTTATGCGAACATCAAGACTTCCGTTCGTCCCTGCTCCGTCGATCTTTGTCTAGCTTTTTCATCTTGGACTCTTGTCCGTCGAACTCTGACTTAATCGTCTCTGGACTTAGATTTATGCGTAGAATTTGTTCTGGTCCTGTGATTGTTCAGGGATTTCTCATGTGAATCCAGGAAAGCTGTTTCCTTCAATAAATAAAATGTCTCGCAATAGACAATAGGTCACATTCCCAAGTATATCTATATTTTTACATTAATTCGGCTCAGAAACAAAAGGCATAAATTCTGCCGCAGTAACTCATTGCTCCCTAACTGTTATGTTTACATAAACGGTCAATGCTTGTCCTGACCTTAATTCGGATCACGCTAGGGATGGTCAATTAAATTCAACTCAGCCGTATGAACCCGTATGTAAACCCCCCCTTGACTTCTTACTCTGTTAAGTTACATATGGCTTAGACCTCCAGATCTAACTATTCTAAAATAGTTTACTCTACCAATTAAATATTACAAACTAGCATATAGATATACACTTAAGTGATCAATTAAATATTACAAACTAGTATATGGTATACATGTAATGTTAGGTCATACTCATTCTAAACAGAGTTAATCCATAAAATATGAAATATTACCCATCATTCCTTAAGCTTAATTCATTTAAATTCCTAATCACTCCTATGTATTCAAGATTCAATTACATGCAATCTTTTCAACTAATCTAATGAAATTTTAATTACATTCAATCTTGCCAATTCTCCAAATGAATTGATAATTAGAAAATCAAAGAATAAAATGTCATGACTAGCATTTCACTAAAATCCTGCAAAATGAAATCATACATGCATACATCATATCAAGAATACATTTCCAAATATATCAACAAAAAATAACATATTAAAATCGGGAAACTAAGATTGCGTACCTTTTGCCGTTTCTTTATTCGTTTCCACGAATCTCACGTATAGTTCGTCTCCTAACTGAGACAACTATCTGGCCCCTTAGTCTATAATGAAAACGTACTTTTTACGAATTCAAAATGTAGAGTTTGCCTACTCGATGAGAAAAAACTCTCGCTTTACTGCCAAATCACGAGATAACGTCTTACACGATCCCGGAATCGTTTAACTTTCCTCGCGAAAGATTAAAGACTAAAGAACTTTCCTAAAGTAAAACCTTTAACTTCTTACAGAGTTGCGCCCATACATCCATATTAACCAATCGGAATAGACTGTTTCCTAAACCTGCTCCGTAGAATGTTTGGATTGACAAGACAACTAAACAACTAATCATGCCGTAATTAATCGTTACTTTGAACAATCATCTATAGCCAGCTGCTGCCCTTTAACCGATCAATTTTGGGAAAGGGTCTTATGTTATTCTCTTGTACCATAGCATCTGACTCGGTCATGTTATGTCGGCTAGAACGAATTCCCTTTTGACGTTCAGAGATGAAATGAAAATAATCATCTAACTATCTCTAGCCCTTTCTACTTTAATTAAGTTGACTTTGATACAATTCCTTTAACCAAAGCTTCTAAGAGTTTTCAAAATTCGACACATCACACATACATACATACATACATACATACATACATACATACATACATACATACATACATACATACATACATACATACATACATACATACATACATACATACATACATACATACATACATACATACATACATACTCTGTAGACATTCCATGATGTGATAATCAGCATCTGGGCGTAAGAGGAGAGGCGAAGCCAGACGACCTCCGCGACGCATAAGTTTTGACCCTCTATAAGAATAAAGGCACACGTGCAGACTAGAGTAACTAGTGGCACCTCCTTGCTCTTCATAGCTGGCAAAATACTTGCTCACATCATTGCGGCGGTGTCATAGGATAACCTCCTCGAGTTTTAGTGTGATTTTCGCCCAGATTGCAGCACCGTTAACACGATCTTCGCAGTGAGACAAGTCCAAAAGAAGTGCTTTGAAAAGAGCATGAATTTGTATGCCGTCTTCTTGGATATGATGAAGACATTCGATACAGTGCTTGGTTGTTCTCTGAAGTTTATCAACCTCATCCGGCTCTTCCATGATAACATGACATTCTAACGGTGTCAAACATTACTGTGTATTCGCTCTGGTACTCTTCAACCTCTTCTTCACGCAGGAACTGCTCCATGCCATCCGTGACCTTGACCTTTGTGTCTACATTAGATATCCCCTGGATGGATCTGTGTTTGATCTCCGTCGCCTAGCTGCAGAAACCAAGAACAAAAAATACTCATCACTGAAGCACTCTTTACAGATCACAGTGCCCTCATGGCCCAAGAAGAGACTCACCTACAGGCAATTGTGGACAGGTTCTCTGAAGCCTCGAATCTGTTTGGACTCATAATTTCCTAGGAAAGACAGAAGTCCTCTTCCAGCCCGCCCAAAACACTGTCCCTTCACAACCCTGCATCCTGCATCACCATTGGTGATAGGCAGCTGAGGAATGTGAACAGTTTCATATACCTAAGCAGCACAATATTCAGTGATGGTTCCCTGGACAAAGAGATTACTGCGAGGATCCATATAGCCAGCCAAGCACTCAAACGACTCTGAACAAAGGTCTTGCAAAACAAAGACATACGCCTGTCAACAAAGATGAAGTTGTGCGATGCTGTTGTCCTCACGTCTCTCTTGTGTAGCTGTGAAACGTGGACCTAGGCACATCAGTCAGTTGGAAGAATTCCACCAGCGCTCCCTGAGATTATGGGATTAATCATGCGGACCAATTGGCAGGATAGAATATATATATATATATATATATATATATATATATATATATATATATATATATATATATATATATATATATATATATATATATATATATATATATATATATATATATATATATATATTTATATATTTATTTATTTATTTATTTATGTGTGTGTGTGTCTGTATGTGTGTGTGTGCATAAGCATTTTACCAGCAAAGCTTTTGATGTCATTTTATTTCTCAACGGCACTTTATACGTACATCAATCTAGTCCGTTCTTTTGCCTACTGCTGTATACGAAATGGATCTTGCGTAAGAAATATTGATGGAATTTAAATTTCATAACTTCATGCATTATTTGTTTAAAACCTGACTAAAATACCAATACAAAGGATCATGCAATTTCAAAAAATGCGTCATTACCTCTATGCTGCTTCGTTTTAATTATTTATTTATCAAAATGAAACAAAATAATTTTAATATTTTGACATGGCTCGTCAGTGAAAGGAAACATTTGGATTCACCTTTGGATATAGTCGGACATCTGAAAGGTTTTAATTTTAAGATTATTCATAATTCAAAATTCATAATACTTAATCAATTAGACATATTTAAAGAAAGATACATATGTTTATTTATCTATATACTACCAATAAAGAGCTTGTATCTACTGTACTGCTACTTCCGTTGTCCTGTAGAGTTTTGCTTTCTTTATGACTAAAACACAACAGCCTACCAGATACAGTGCTGAGCATGAATGTTATTCAAGATCTGTCGGCTTCTCTAGTTAATCAACGCTTTGTGTCACGAGTACGGTATGCATTTGTTACATTTGTTTTTTTAATTGCAAGTATCAACCAGTAAAACAAAGGAAGTACACTTCAATGCAAAAAATAAGAACTTCTTCCGCCTTCCCCTCCCACACACACACAAGCACGGAAACGTCAAAAATCAAATGTAATAGATACGATTGAAAAAAAGTTTACAACGATATTATGCTACAAAGAATATGAAAATTTTGTGCAATCAAAATTACATAAAAGCAGCACAAATTCGCTGACAGAATAGGGTCTAAGGTTTTTGTTATATTAATTAGTCTTAACATAAAGCATATATCCATATATGTATTCGCATTATGCAACAGCAGATTGGGATCAATACTGTCTTGCAATTGGATCTGACTTATACGACAGTATATACGGTAACTTATACCCAATCTTACGTGATATATCTAACAAAGGAATCGTGACAGGTCGTGTGCATTAAGACCATTTTGAGAATTCTGATCCATCAACGTTCGCGTGTATCCCAAGTCATTGGACTCTGGCGAATTTCATTTTAGCTATTCCTCCGATTTGTTTCACTTCCTGATATTGCAGAAATTATATAAGGTGCGAGCAAGCAAGACGATGGGTGCCATTTACTCGCGGACCTGGGTTTAAAACTCAGTAGAGTACGAATTTAATTTCTCTCACATGTATGATAGTATTGTTTGTATTAAACAATATATATATATATATATATATATATATATATATATATATATATATATATATATATATATATGTACACACATATATATATATATATATATATATATATATATATATATATATATATATATATATATATATATATATAAAGAGAGAGACACACAGACAGACAAGACAAGCAGACAGACATAGTTGTTCTATTTATCCATTCGTCAATTAAAGTATCCTTCATTCTAACAATTCATTTGTGTCACAGTAATTTTAAATTATTATAATATTCTCTATCGCCAGAGTTAACAAATAAGTTAATGATTATCGATTTAACCGTAGCTATCAGATGCATTACAAACTGTAACAGCTGTAGAGCATTAATACATTTTAGTGTAGCCGTTTAATGGTATAATATCATGATACTCAAAAAGATACAGACTGACTGACAGACAGAGATAAAATGAAAGATAAAGAAATGTAAATGGATCCTACATGAGGACGAGTGATAATACGAATTGGATTTTAAAATTATGGAGAAATAATATTATCATCTAAGTTAAACAATGTTTAATATATACTCTACTGAGAGTCGAACCAAGGCTCGCAGGACACGGCATCCATCGCCTTGCGCGCACGTACCAAACCTTGTAAACTACTTGAAAAACATGTATGTATGTATGTATGTATGTATGTATGTATGTATGTATGTATGTATGTATGTATGTATGTATGTATGTCTGTCTGTCTGTATGTATGTATGTATGTATGTATGTATGTATGTATGTATGTATGTATGTATGTATGTATGTATGTATGTATGTATGTATGTATGTATGTATGTATGTATGTATGTATGTATGTATGTATGTATGTACGTACGTACGCATGGTATGTATGTAAGAGAATATAATTAAAGGGTGACTAAGGATATAATAGCCTTGTATGTTTTCAAATGGTTCCCTGATGTAAATTCCATCAGTTATTCAATGCATACGTGCAGGCAGGCAGGCAGGCAGGCATGCAGACAGATGTCAATGGTAACAACAAGAGAGGCAAGGGCAGCAGAACAAGATCAAAAGAAGCAAAAGCAAATGTTTGTACAGAACAATTTCAGCAGCAGCGTAAGCAAAGACTTATGCAGGATGATAGACAGTAAATTCAAATAAAGATTGAAGATAAATTATTATTAACCGCACGAGAATAAAACATATTCATGACTATGAAGTTGACTAATTGCACTATATAAGGGCATTTAAAATTAAAAAAGAACTTTTTTGGAACTGAATAAATTGTAATGAAATCGTTAACTTACTTTAAACGATTTTATAGCCAACACACTACTCCATCATAGAAACAGGCAATATTACCAACAGCACGAACTGGGTTTTCGATTGGATCGAACTTTGTTTTTCTAAAAGTTTGAATCTCTCAAGAGAAGTTCTTGCATCAACTTATCCGATTTGGTTAAAAGCAAATCTTCATGCATTTACAAGAAACAGTGCATACTTTATGCTACTAACATTTTTTTTTTAAAATAAAATACCGAAACAAATTCAAGGAGACCTGTGACATATGGCTGGGATAGATACCGGCATATTTTCAATGTTCATTTCAGATTTTAAAATATCGACATGCTTAAAAAGGACTTGTGTGTGTCATTTAATAGGTAAGAGCGAATTGAAGATGAATGCATTGGGACGATTGTACCAAAGTTAACATAATTATAGTAAAAAGGGCTAGAGACAGTTCTATGATTATTCTCATTTCATCTCTGAACGTCCAAAAAAACTTGGTTTTGCTCCATAAAATAAGACCGAGTTTTCTGTTATGATGCAAATGGTTTTGGCACAACACTCTTCAAACTCGCACCGGTAACAAGGGGAAGCACTTCAATAATTGATTGTTCAAAGAAAAGTTAATTGCGGCATGATTAGCCTATTCTCGTTAATCAAATATTCTATGCAGGAATTTTTAGATTCTGATTGGCTAATGGAAACTTAAGGGTGTAAACCTTGTAAGAAAGTAGTAACTTTACTTTGCAAAATTGCTTCAGTCTTCAATCTTGCTTCAAAGAAGTTAATAGAGACTCAGGGGTAAACTCGCAGTACTAAGTTTCCACGTGAATGAAGAAAGGCGAGTTAGTCGTCTCAGAAAGTAGACTGTACATTGGAAGTTCGTGGGATTTCGAATAAAAGGGCAATGGTATGCAATCTTATTTTACAGATTTTAATATACTATTTCATTTGTTGATTTATTTGTAAATGTAATGATGTTATGATGTGTGTCTGAATGATTTCATTTTTAGGGTTTTAGTGAAATATTAGTCACAACACTTTATTCTTTGATTTTCAAAATTATCAGTTCATTGAGAGAATTGACAAGATTGCATGTAATTGAATATTCGATACGTAGGAATGCGTAGGAATTTCATGAATTCCATGAATTCACACTAATACATGAGGGGTAATGTTTCGTAGATTTATGAATTAAATCTCTGTGTAGTATGCCATGTATAGAGTGTATATTCATATACTAGTTCGTAATATTTAATTGATCACGTAGACTATTTTATATTAGTTAGATTTGATGGGCCAAGCCATATATAATTTAACACTAGACGATATCAAATAGCTTAATGTAAAGAGGTCATGGGGTGTTAAATACGGGCACATACGCGCTAGTCGTAAAGCGGAAGCTAATGATATCCCGATCAGCTCGTGAACCTGAATTAAGGACAGTATACATGTAACGGCCGCTCAATTTGTAAACATAGAAATAGTAAGTGAGTGAGTCACTTAAGACAGAATAGACAAAAGTTGGAAGTACAGGAAGGAACGGAAAATTCGATGTCCGGATAAAGATATGTGATGATATCAATCAGCGTTGAACTCAAAGTCACTACTCGTAGGCTATGATGAAAGTCTGTAATAATTCTGTCACTGACAATTAATAGTAAAGTGAAATTTGTATTTGCTTTTATTGAGTACATGTTTGTACATTGTCTTTTTGTAGTAAAAGAAATTGATTTATTTCCATTTGGAAATCTAGTGTTAAATTGATTAAATTTTATATTTGTTCATTGAAAGGGGGTTCATTGTTTTATTTATTCAATATACTGGCTCATAAATCTGTACAATTCTTTCTATCCAGCCACACTGGGTAAATTACATCGCGGGAGGTCAGTCCATAGCAACGAACCGTAGAGAAGGGTTTGATTTAATGTTTTGAGTTCACCCCCTTGTCACAATTAATATAGCTGTGCTTTGAGATGCCTTTGGAACCTTTAAGTTTAGCAATTTACGTCGATGTATCCGATATTACTAGTGTGCATCCATATTGTATATGAGCTCAAATATTCAAACACGATTTATGGTTCATTACTAGCATATATTTTTTATTCGCCTACTGGTTTTAAAGTGTTAAAATAGTTGGAAAAAAAATGAAAGCATTATTGTCTGTCCGCTTGATGGCAAGTCATATGTTAGAAATCCTACGTCGACGGCAATGGCATCATTATGTTAAGGTTATATGTATAAGCTTTTGAAAGTCACAGATTTCTATATTCAAGTGTGACATCCCGGCAATATGGCTATAATGTACCCAGATGAAGATGGGATACTGACATGCAAAAAGATCATATTTCATTGGATAAGCATAAAAACGTTGGCGTCACTGTCAACTGTTAAGCTCAGTGTTAAAGTCTTTGAAAATTAAATATATTTATTATTAGTTGCTATAAAAAAATAATATATAATATTAAAATGGTAAAACTATGAACACTGTGGGCTCAAATTTTATGCTTATTAAAAGGTTTTCGGAAGTCGCAGGCAAAAGTAATTCATATCGTCAGAACTCAGAGAACCTTTCTAGAGAAGCTGAGCTTTAGGTCAAGCTTCAGAAGATTTAAAGTATATGTATAAAGACTGTATCCAGTAGTCCTTCCTTTAGCAGAAAATTATGTCATTATTATCCCATTTACAAACGTGATACTCTCACTTTTGTAAACGTTGGAAGGATTAAAAATGTGACGCAATTGAAAGCTGTATTTGAAGCACAGGTGCTGAAAAAGTAAAACACAGTTTCTCATTTGATACCAGCACTTGCACCCCGTGACAAACCAAAATCTTCGAACCAAAGCTAATGTCCTGAAAAGACAGCAACGGATGCATACATAAATATTTCACTGTTTATGTATATGATAACTTTTCTTTATGGACACCACTTACCGATACCATGAAGAACTATATCTTTATGATTTTAAGTACAAGATAAAATTTACAATGTGCTCATTAGCACGAGATTAGATGTGCAATGTGATCATTATTAGTACAAGATTAGATTACAATGTGATAATCATCAGTACAAGATTAGATTGCAATGTGACCATTATTAGTACAATATTAAATTATAATGTGACCATTATTAGTACGAGATTAGATTACAATGCTATTTTAAGTACAAGATTAGAGGTGCATACATCAGAAATAGTTAAAATGCTTAATAAGTACTACGTAGTATATCTTCATAAGTTCACTCATAATTGTTGATACATACGAGAAACGATAAAGTGGCATAACGAATGTGTACATGTTATTTAATAGAATGTGCAGTGTTTTAGAGTTCTACATCTCGCTTTTCTTACTATTTCAGTAAAGGAAAGGACTGAATGTAATAAAGAGTAGATAAATTTAATTTCGTACATGGTTCACTCAAAACAGTCTATGAAAGTTGTTGACAGAATGTCTTAGAATGGATATGTCAAATCTTGATATGGCATTATGAAAGCAATGACACTTCAAACAAAGTACGAACCTCAGCAAATCTAATTTCACATTATTAGGAATAAGTAAATAAATGTTCTCGGTATGTTGATACCTTATTTCCTTTAATCTTTATAATGAAGCAAATATACTTTTGCATCAGTACTAACTCACCTATATTTCATGTCTTGAAATCATTTAAAGGTAAATAGTATGCAAAGAGTTTTTGCAAATTACAATCGAATGTGATCGATGCACCTGTCTTAAAGTAAATCATATGCAAAGAGTTATTGTAGATTATATTAATATGTGATTCGATGCACATTAATAACATGATGTGATTATGAATTTTAACGTAGCTTTAAAAAAAATCAGTCATATCGCTACTATGTCTGCAGTGTATCATGATATGTTCCCACCCAGTCATATTATCCAGAAACCAGGCCGACCAGGCCTAACACTAACCTCTTGATGCTGAGCGCCAAGCGAGGCAGCTGTTAGTACCATTTTTGTAAGTCTTCGACTGGGGAACGAATCCACGACCTTCCGCATGCAAGGCGGACGCTCTAACCACTATGCCACCGGAGTGGTCACAAGAGTAATAACTAATATGAATGGCAATGACTACATAAATAAATACGATTTGATTGCCTTAACATAGTATCTTGTTATTTGGATGCATGTGCAAGTAAATGTTGTGCAACATTCACTTAAGGAAATAGTTAAAGTTTTAAAGTAGATGTGCATTTTACATTGTTTTAGATTGTGCGAAATGATGCGTTTTATGTGCTATTTGTTGAAAACGAATAAAGCACGAGGACAGGCTACACGTGCAATGTCCAAGAAGAGAAACGCCTGCAGAAGTTAGTTCATGTATAATATAGTCATGATTATTGTGACAGATAATGATGTTACTTGTGGAAAGTGTACATTCGGTTCTTTCATTACAATCGCAAAGATAAAAAGTGGAATCACCGTTCAGTAATGGAGATGACCAATCTTGTGTCACTCTCATGAACAAACAAGAAACAACAGTACATGCAATCGCATATAGATGTCACTTCCCTTATCAAGTGTTCTCATTGATCATGGTGTATCTAAAGATAATCAGCCACTGTCAGCTGATTTAACGTGTCCTTTGTATGAAAAGAAATAATGTGTTGAAAACCAATCAATCCAACAACCAACTAAACAAATGAAAAAGGACATGTTTAAAGTTTAAGACATGACACAAACGTTAGGTACGGCACTTTCATGCGCCATGACGTCATAACTATATTAAGATGTCCTGAAAAATTATCCTTTCGATCTATAAACAGGTCTTAAAACTAGAAAACAGATTTTGTATCATTAATTAAATATACTGCAGAGTTATGCGCTTGGAATATAGAAAAGAAAATATATTTTGACTTGTGTTGATCGATGCGTTATATAGATTATTTTATTTTTTCGAGCTTGAAAAAAAACGCATTTAATGGTATATGTGTCATTTAAAATATACCCTAGTCGCGAAAACATAAAAACATGCATTGAGCGTTTCTAAAGCAGAAGTCTTGGATTTAAAATAAGTGTTGTATTCTATGTTCGATGTTCGTAGAGATGAGTGTTGTGTGTAATATAAACAACTGTTTTAATGTCTTTCTATACTTATTATTATGGCTTCCAGCATATCCAATATGAGACCAGTCTGGTACACTTCCTCATCATAAAACTATTCCACCATCTGTTACTTTCGTGAGAGGTAACTTCAGAAGAGTTTGGAGGTAACTTCAAAAGAGTTTGAAGTTCAACTTAAAAGACGGATCTTAAACTACATACAAACACCCGCTGTTGGTGAAACAAATATACTTGTTACCACCACAAGATACATTGTCAGTGTCAGTTATCCATATCTGAGTGGCAACAAGATCAGTGATGAAACATCTGATGGACAAAGTGTAACTAAGGAGTAAAGAAATTAAAACGTGGTCAACTGAGTAAGACCTATGATAGTTGCAACATAATCTCAAGATTCCATTGATTTGTTAAACAATCTATAAATGGCTTTGACTATATCGATCAAATTTAAGGTCGCGGTCACTGTGATGAAATAAGTATGTTTTGTTTTAAAATAGTCGCTAATTTCATTTTTCTTTCTTAACTAGATTTTTTTAGCAGGGATTTTTTAAAATATTAAAAATACCAAATGAAAAAAAATGGAATTTCCGCAACTCTCATTAGAGTCTATTCTCGGGCAGCTGGGTAATTCTACCGACGCCCTGCATAAACATGTGATTATTACTTCCATAAAAAACATGACTTTAAGAAAAGGGCGGTTAGGTTCAAGCATTAAAAAACGTTATAATCATATCTTATTTTACTTACATGACGATCCAAATAGTGAAACATACAGGACAACAAATCCAGTTATTAACAGAAAGAACAATCCTCGTCTCCACAGTTTAGAGCTGAACATTGTCAGGACTTTAATCTGAAAGAAACTGTTGCTTTTGGTTCACTCATAGACGCAAATGTCTCTGAGATGCAAAGGTCTGAGTGGTAAATAGCCCGCCGGCAGGAGTGGCTTCGAATTGACAAATGGAATGCACAGTATTGACTGAGATAGGAGTGGCCTCGAATTGACAAATGGATTGCACAGTATTAATTGGTATCAGGGGTTATTATTAAGATCCTCCAACTGAATCAAAATACAAGAAATTAGATCTGTAACTTATGTTACATTTGTTTCCTTTACAATAGTGGCAAAATATATAAATATAAAGAACTTAAATTCGTCCGTTACAGTGATGTTTTATTTAACTTAAAAACAATTTGCCTTTAACTCTAGCATACACTGCTAATGAGTGATACATTTTCAAACATGTAATAAAGATTTTTATTTGAAGAACCACAATGTTTCCAATTAGGGATAAGATCATTTTCACTTAAATGTATAACAGACCCTCTTCGCTCGCCTTTACCTGAATGGCAGCTAATCAGTACAGGGAGTGGACGCATAAATAAATATATTATTAACACACAGACACACATACACACACACGACGTCTTTTATTTATTATCCATATATTACTTCAAACATCCTTTTCCCTATTTATCAATACGTTAAACCATCCATCCATATATGCAGCCATAGCTACAAGCATTTGAGTAAAGAAACTTTGACTAATGATTAAAAAAGTAACTATACATCATCCACTCTAAACACACACACAGACACAAAAATAAACATACACACACCATATCTCTATTTTTAGCTACACTGGAGAGGTGAAAGATGGATGGATAAAAGAGGTCAGCCACGTCAGAATGTACGTAATTGGTTTTTCTCTTTTTGTTTGTTTTGATTTGTCTATAAATGTGGGATAGATATAAACATCTTAATCATATAATAGGGTATTATTTTCCTGTTGGAAACAATGACATTATGCTATGATATGTGATATTTTAAATAATATCACTAAATGTATTACATCTACCAAATCTCACAATCAGCCCTTGTAGAGATAATACGTGCATAATTAAACGCACTATGCAACGTGTATCATTTTCTATTATTTTTATTTCTTGCATCTCAATAACTAACATAAATAACTTCCCTGTGCTGGCAGGCATTAATATCATAAGATTTATTATTTAAATTATATCCTTTTAAACAACTGAAAGGAACGGTGAACCATTAAAGGACAAAACTTCCTATCTGCTCGGCGAGGTGTATCTTTGTTTTTTAAAAAAAAAATTGAGATGACAGTATTGTGTTGATGACGACTGATAATGTTGACACTAAATATATAATTAACTTATCATTAGGTAGAATGAGCTCTGAATTACTGATTACATAGACACCATTATGAATGTATAGTAAATTACGAAGCACTTACAAACAATTATGAATGGGTACTAAATTATTACATACATAGACTGCCTACATAGACAACATTATGACATTATGAATGTATACTATTTTACTGCCTACATGGATACCGTTGTGAATGCGTATTAAACTAAGGCCTAATAAGATAGGATTAGGAATGTATATTAAATCACCGCATACACAGACACCATTAAAACAGTATACTATATTACCGCTTATTGACACAACTAGGAAGGTGATGTGATGTGATGTGATTATGATTTTTAACGTAGCTTTAACAATATTTCAGTAATATCGCTACGATATCTGCAGTGTGGCAGTTTATAGTGATGTCTAGCACTGGAGCATCATGATGCAGACATGTAGCATGATGTTCAACCCAGTTAAATTATCCGGACACCAGGCCGAGCAATTCTAACATTAACCTCTTTTTGGTTGTTGCAAGTGAGCGTGTCAAATACAAAAGATTAGTATATCCCCGTCATACTCTCTACTGCACTGCCATTTATGCGTGGTGAAGGTCGAGTGAACATTGATGTAAAACCAGTGTTGTAAATATTTGTTGCAATAGTGGTTAAAGCAAACTGAAGAAAAAAAACTTAAACGTATACCGAAGTTCTTAGCTTCATGATTTGTACATTTGTAGCGATATAGTACTCTTCAAGATCGATAGAAGTGCCCATATTCATCACTTTTCACACAGTAGTGACTGAGTTATAAATCGATGAATTGCACTTCAGGGTCTATAGAAATACCCATATTTATCACTTTGCACATAGTAGTGACTAAGTGATAAATCGATCAATTCCACTTCAAGGTCTATAGAAATGGCCATATTCGTCACTTTGCACACAGTAGTGACTGAGTTATAAATCGATGAATTGCATTTCAGGGTGTATAGAAATGCCCATATTCGTCACTTTGCACACAGTAGTGACTAAGTGATATTCGATGAATTTCACTTCAAGGTCTATAGAAATACCCATATTCATCACTTCGCACACAGTGGTGACTAAGTGATAAATCGATGAATTGCACTTCAAAATCTATAGAAATGCCCATATTCGTAACTTTGCACACAGTGGTGACTGAGTTATAAATCGATGAATTGTACTTCAAGATCTATAGAAATGCCCATATTCATCACTTCGCACACAGCAGTGAATGACTAATATTCGATGTATTGCACTTCAAGGTCTATATAAATGTCCATATTCGTCACTTCGCAGAGTAGTGACTGAGTAATAAATGGATGTATTGCTTCCATTGTAGATCTATAGAAGTGCGAATATTCATCAACTCATGCACCATGGTGACTGAAGTATAAATTGATTTATTCTACTGCAAGATTTATAGAAGTGTTAATATTCATTAAATCACGCACCATGGTGACTGAGTTATAAAACGATCTATTGTTATTCAGGATGTAGAGAAGTGGTTATCACTTCGCACACAATGGGGACTGAGTTATAAGTCGATTCTCCTTCCACAAAGACAAACAGACTTGGGTCTGTACTGTTTTGCAGTTAGATCTGAATCACACGTTAGTAGAAAGTAATCGAGCTAGATTATTACTTGAATAAACATCCATACGTTGTTCTGATTCAGAAACGTGCACCTGTATCTCAAGCTATCGTTTGATTGGAGCTATCTTGAATATTTGTGACGCGTATGATATTACCATACTGTCTGCAAATTTACAAGAAGAATAGTATGATAATAGTAATTTAATATTTGTTGTTGTTATTATTGTTGAAGGTGTAACGCCATTCTTTAGTACACTATAGCCTATACATGGCGGCCAGTATAGCTGGTGGAGGAAGAAGCCGTGAAAACCAAGGTAATAATCATCGATGCGAGGAAAACTACAGGCAAACCATCCACATATCGATATTGACCGAGCCCAAGAATCGAAACCACGGGGACAGAGGTGAGATGTCAGAGTTCTTTAAGCGCTTTAGACCACTCGGTCTCCCTGAGCCCCCGATATTTTACTTGTCAAATCCTTCCACCCCAACCTGATCACTTGGTTTTTACATCACATGCGCGATCCCCCAAGCAACGTTGTCACTTATAACAAGGTTAGAACTTCCGCCTCATGCGATAAAATAAGTCGTGTGGAGTACTAGATCAGTAACGAAGCAAACCGATATTATCATTGCACTCACGAAACTGTACGTTTGCATGCGGAGAAGTTCGACTGTATATTTGCGTTTAAAGCTTATTTCCGCGGGTCAAATGATATTGAACGCCTAAATATGTTCAGCCTCGAGCAATGATCAACGTATAAAACAAGGGCAATCAATGTTTCGAAAGAACTATTTTATACGCGGTACAATCTACGAGCGATAATGCATACCAGACTCGAAAAAAAAACGACACTACCTGGGCGAACTTAAGTTTGATAATTTCCTAAAAAGATTACCGATATCAGTAAGTTTTGAACGACTCAACCTGACTTTTCTGTGACCGTTTACTTGTAACAAATGCCTTCAGCCCATTTGACAATCCATACACATAGAAAACATTCTAAATCTGAAAGTGTTAAACTGAAATTTCCGTATATCATCTATGCGTATTTCCATTGCGTAAACTTCCCCGTGAAAGTTAAACGAGAGGTTCATTCAAATACAACTCAAGTCGCTGATGAAGCATTATGTGGATTTTGCTACATTGTGGTCAGATATGATAAAGTGACTAAGCGACCAATATTTATCGTGGCCAGAGTCACTTGTGGTGTTTCTAAAATCGCTCGAAGTTACAGAAAAATGAGTTATATAACATCTCTCCACGCCCGTGGAGATGATAGTAACCCGTGAAAACATGCGAATTTTCTGCGATCTATCACTAATCAGAGATAAAAAGAAAAAACTGTAAACAATGTTGCTTTTAAAAGAAAAATAATATAGCCTTCATTATTTTCGGGAGTGGGAGACAAAGAAAATATGGAAACATTAACGATATAAAAAATATGCCACAAACTAAGGTAATAAAAAAATATTACTAATATAGCAGGCCCAATTAATACAGCTCAAAAGTAAATCACGTTCATTTCTTTGTATTGCTATCTCCAACAAATGTCAAGACAAGAGGAAATAGCTACTAAATGAATGAAATTAAAATATTCATATTACCTCCCTTACGCCAACTACTGGTTATTACTGGTATAACGGTACCAATTGTACAACCCCAGGTTGGCGGAACTTAAGGTGTAGGGAACATTGCATTTAGAAATAATTTTAAAAAATGTGGTACACATAACTGAAAATGTGTCTGGTGTAACTAGATAACTCTTAAACTGTCTAGTTCCAGTAGAGTTGTCTTTCTTAAATGCAATGCAGCACCTGATTTTTTCCTTTTTAAATTAACAATCTAACATTGTTCTCTGTAACAGTGGGTGATATGCATGCTGAGGTAGGATAGAAAGTATATTTATTTCACAAAACATTAGCATTGAGGTCTATGGAAAAACAATTGGTACCGTGATATATACTGAAGACTACTTGAAGGGGACATAATTCACCTAGCCTTATGAGTTGAACATAATAAGAGTTACTTCCCTTAGGATATCTTTTTACTTGGGACTAACAGAAACCCGAATATGTCACCTTTCTTTGTTTTATGCAATTTTGTCGCGCCGCATATCTTTCATAAACATTAATTTAATCAACAGCTTTCTCCAATGTGTGTGTGTGTGTGTGTGTGTGTGTGTGTGTGTGTGTGTGTGTGTGTGTGTGTGTGTGTGTGTGTGTGTGTGTTTCAGTAAGATAATTGATACAAAACATAGCTGTTCCAGTTATGAGTAAGGTGATTGGTACAATAAATAGTGCTACCGGTTTCGAGAGCCTTAATTCATTCAATTCTAAGAAAATTAAAATTTATGTTGAAGAATTAAATGTATGTGTTTCATTTTAGTCAACGAAGTAACTTGTGAGAATTATAACGAATAAGAGAAAGAAATACACAGCAAACGTTGTTTTTAGGAAAAAGAATACAGCCTTCATTAACATTGGGAGGAGTGGACTAAGAAAATATGGAAATATTAATAAATAAATCGATATGCCGCAAACAGAAATAATGATATAATATTAATAGTATAACGAGTTTCGTTCATTCTTTGTATTGCTACATTGAACATATAACAAGGCATGAGGAAACTACTACTGCAAGAATGTGGGTGCAATATTAATATTACCTCCCTTACAGCAACTAGTATATACTGTATGACGACTGCTAATAAGGGACATAATCAACACTGCCTTACGAATTCAATATAAGAGTTACTTCGCCTAGCAGATTTATCATTGAAATAAGTCATGATTTTGTGGCGACTACAAAGCAATATCATAATAGTTGCATCAACTGTGATCCAGTGCAGTTTAGGTCTGATCATTTTTTTTTAAATTGTGGATGAGTGGACGACTAATTTCAAACAAATTGAAATACACTAGTTAAAACATGATAAATTTAATGGTTTTATTCCTGTAGAAACAGTCATGTAAAGTTTTTTAAACACAACCAGACTTGAAGAGTCAATTTCATTTACAATCTATTTGAAATAATATGTTTCTTGTGGAAAAAATTTCACAGGTCAGTGGGGGGTTATAAGTTTTATTATTTTTAACGACAATTTTAACACTTTATTGGCTATGTGAGGATGAGACTTAAGTGCCTTTTCAGTGGACACTAAGTGGGTTATGAACAGGGCCAGTGTAGTATTAAATTTTGACCCCATTGAATTCTAACCCCGCCGGTCTGCTTTCAAAGCTGAAAGTTGACCAAGGCTCAGTTCTTGACGTTGAATTTTGATTTCACAGTCGTTGAAAACTGATCTCAGCGCTGAATTTTGATCAGATTTCTGGGTCATTTTTTAACGGATATTGTTTTAAGTTACACATAAGTGGGTTTATGAATTGTTAAAAAGGAAACACATAGCATGTATAAATATGTATAAAACCAACAAAATAAATGTAATGCAGTACATGTAGCAATCAAATTATAGATATACTTATCTTCCTTATTTGAAATGGACATAATGTAATTTTGTTTGTTCTTCGTCTGCTGCCTTTCATCAAACATATCAGAAGAACCCATATATCTGGGCATGAACAACTATGTTTGACGATTTAACCGAAATTGTTCAATAATCAATGATCCTATTCGAGCTTTAACCAAACAATATCCACAAAGACAAGCTGAGAATTGCACCTGTTGTCGTCCTTCGACATGACAGGGTTGAGAGGCTTAAAAAAACTCACATTTCCATCCAAAATGTTTATGATATTCTATATTGTTATCACCAGTCACGTTTCTCACAGTAATAACTGTAACCCAGGAAAGGAACGATACTGGTAATGGCATTAAAGTGTTCATGGTGATGATAGACATGAATATATTTTCCGTCTTTGAAATATTTTCCTCGATATAACAGAGGTCCACGCATGTCCTAAGATGCACTTTCAATGTGCAGCGTTAGAGTTAAGACGTCTTGCAATTTTTGCATTTCAGAAATGGCACTCTCTCTCTCTCTCTCTCTCTCTCTCTCTCTCTCTCTCTCTCTCTCTCTCTCTCTCTCTCTCTCTCTCTCTCTCTCTCTCTCTCTCTCTCTCTCTCTCTCTCTCTCTCTCTCTCACTCACACACACACACACACACACACACACACAATAACTTGTCACTTTAAATTTGGCCATTGTTTTATTCTAATTAGGTATTAGGCACACTTTGATTAAATGGACATATAGGCTTTAGCTTTGGTGCCCCTTCAGAGAAAAGTCAGTGACTGTTTGAAATTTTGGAAACCACATAACCCCCTCAACCCCTGACCTACTCCGGCGCCGATTTGTGTTGCAAATACCTTTGGGACAAGGCAAAAATTGATTGTCAAACAGTGACATAGGAGAAAGCAAAGATGTTCAGCAAATCTCACAAGGGAAAATGAATTGGATTAAATAATAAAGGTTTTGTTCTCATCTATCATTATTCCTACAAATTTAGAATATATTCAGATCCTGCTGACGTCGGATATTTGCCTAATGTAATGTTTTATTTGTTCTCTATGATAACCTGTGCTAATTCAGACTGTACCATATTCTTTCCATGATACCTCGAATTAGCACACACAGACACACACACACACACACACACACACACAAACACAGAGTACTAATTTGTGTCTTCAAGTTTTCTAAGTGGTAAAGCTGTTAAAAGTTTAGTAAACTTGTATCAGTTACCCAATATAGAAATACCATATTTTAAGCCTCAGGGAAATGAAATAGGGGCATTATAACTGCACAGTTAGCAGGGAATCTAAACGCAATTATATCTGACCTGGGTGAAATTCACACTTGCTGATAACAAGGTGATGACAGATAAAGCAAAGATTGGCAGGCCAGTACCAGAATCTAGAAATATTCAGACCTGTGGTCTGTCTTAAGAGTACATCTAACAACACCACTTCAGAAAGAGAGTGGCATAACTTCAAATGACTGAATTTTGCAGTCACTTATTTCCTCAGTACTGACTTTAATGCTAACAAGAAGGTCACAAACGGACGCTCAGCCCTATCACGAAATTAGGGAATATTTAACGAAGAATATTTAACCTAAACGAATGACACTTAAGTGGCAAGAAAAGAAACTTTCTAGTACAAAAAGGAATATTGTTCAGAAAAGTAAAAGGAACAAACCTGCGGGCGTTGAGTGAAAGAGAGTTAGAGAAGTATTAGAAAATATTCATAGCTTACCACACGGAGGTCCTGTGTGTATTAACAAAACAAAAACTTGCGCTGATAATTGTTTTAATGGGATATATGGACAATTTAATATAGACTTTTGCAATATAGTTAATTTATTCACAGATGTGCAGAACCGATCTAAATTGATCTAGCTGGTAAACTTTTCTGTTAATTTAAGTCAGAAAAGATGATCGTAACACACCGAAAGTGTAACAATTTATAGAGAAAGATTAAAATTCTACGCAGTTCACCACACTAAATTATATTACAATGTTTGACAAGAAATTTCCTTTTACCATTGACCAATATCTTGAAGGATTAGTTTCTAATTTTTGAACAAAATCAACATGAAGCAAGTTTAATTTAAATATGAGACACGATTAAACGTCGTAACCACATAATGTGGCAAAATAAATACATAATATAATAATGTAACTACATAATATTACTATCCTCGTATTAAGACAGCTTCTACACATAAATACAAACAGGCAAAATCACGCCAGTAAATCAGATGAAGTTCCCCTCGTCTATCAGAAAATAGTGCACTAAAACTTCAATGATGTTTTTTATAACTTTCTTTCAGCTACAAAAAGATAAAAGAGAGATACTTCAGCAAAGGACTGTTCGAGAAAGTTAAGAAGTACGTTGAAAATTGTGACTTTTGCCAAAGAAAAGCGTTGCTTATAAAGACAAGGAAGCCGCTCCATCCAATTCAAGTACTTGATGCTGAGTTCTCGAAAAAAGGAATGGATCTGATTAGACCTTTAGAAGAGACAAAAGCTCGTAGATTTTCTTGTTCTTGTGTCTTTCGCATATTAATTTGCTCTTGTCCGTACGTTCATATGAACATATGTTCGAATGACGAATAGTTTGCTTTGCATGATCAGCTATGAATTATCTGACTCGCATTCATGACACTTCACACAAATGTTTAGCAACATGTGAAGTTGTGCACCTGTGCATTTATATTTATGTCATACCAGTAATGCTTCATTTGTGGCAACTGAACTAGCCAAATAAGGATACGTACTACCCAACAACGTGATTGCAACAAACCAGCAGAAATGTGATTTACAAAAACATAGTTGTTACCTTTATCCTTGACCTAGCTGCTTTAAATACAATATCGAAGTGTTACAAAAACATTCATCTACCTTCCAATATTGACTGTTTACCAGACAAGATATCACTAATGAAACATCCAAAATATACTTTTCAGTGAAAAGCTATTTATTATTCATAACTATTTTATTGATTGACTTACTATAACGTGATTATTAATAATTTTGGGTAGGTCTGCTCTTATTTATTTAGTTTTTGTAAAAGATGATATATCATTGTGTCCTGTTGACAATTTTCTAGGTTGCCTAAAAGACTACAGTGGAAAAAACATCATAGTACCTCGTCCTTTTACTCGGATTTCTTTTAATTTCAATAGGATATAGAATTTGTACAATACATGTATAGGCAAAGTGCGTTCTGACGAATCCTTTTTGGATTTTAAATGTTTTGTATAAAGATTCTGTAGTTGTTACAGAATATTTAGGTAATGATCTATGCGGCTGGAGAAAATGAACTATATATGGAAATTTTGTCAAAAAATAATTGCAGGAATAATCATATAGGCATTCATTTGTAAAGTCTTTATTATTTGTGTTACTTTTCTTGATACCTTTGAAATTTATTATTTGCATAATTCGTCCAATGTTTTCTTCCTCGAGCAATCTCAAAATATCCCATCTCATTCATTTTACGAATTATGAATTTGTATCACCCCCTACTAATACTAAAAGGTTAAAGTCAGGTTGCATGTTCTTTATAAACATTTCTTGATTCATCGTAACTTTGATATTTCGTCTACACTATAATTAAACGGTATTTGTTTATTATTATTTCAGGAAACAAATACATTGTTGTGTACACCGAATATTTGACTTACTGGGTAGATGCTGAGGTAATGCGTAACAAAAATGCTGCAACTGTAATTAACAGCTTGGTTAAACTTGTATGCACTCACGGCATTCTGGACACTGTAATAACGGACCATGGCAGAGAATTCTGTAATGAAGGGAACATGTTATTTTGTGAGAAAATGGGAATATGTCACAAAGTTGAGTCTCCATATCATCCACAAACTGGAGGTCAAACGGAACGTTTCAACCGTACTCTTTCTAACATGCTCGTCAGCTTTGTGAACAAAACCTGCGACGATTGTGACTTGAAGTTGCCATATGTGCTATTTGCATATCAAACAGAAGAGCACACTACTACCATTAAAAACGAACCATACTTTATGGTATATAGTAGAAAAGCCAGGCTTCATGTTGAGTTACAGTTGCCAACAACATCTAGTACGCAAGATGACTTAAACATCCAGGAAAACTTAAACAAAAGAGTAAACATGTTTTTGAAATTAACAGAATGTCGGCAGTATGCAGCAGAAAATATAAAGAAAGATCTGAGGAAAAAAAACAGAAAATGTATTATGATTCTAAAATCAAACCATCTCAGTTTAAAGTGGGCGATCAATGTTTGCTTCATAACACTCGAAAGCTTACAAGAAAAGATGGAAAACTAAATCCGTTATGGTCATGACCTTACACAATTCAAGAAGTGTTAAAATCGGGTCGTTATAGACTGAATGGTCAAAGTGTAGCTGTAAATGGATGCAGACTAAAGGAGTACAAGTTTATACATGAAACAAATCAAGACACTGACCAGCGCAGTTCTAACATGGCATATCCTGGTGAGAAGAAAATGAAAAGTAACAATTCCACAAAATATGGAAGGAATGATTGTATCAGTAGAAAGCATAAAGATGTCAAGGACTATGAACAGAATATCGTAAGTAATGACAGAAGTACTGTAACTGATTCACATATATTACAAAATGAATCATCATTTCCCAAGAAAGATGAAGATCAAAATTATGGGTATTGTAGTGAAAAGGTGAATGCAACACGTAGCGCTGGCAAGCGAGAAAAGGAACCTGAAGTGACCATTAAAAGTCATTAAAATGGCTCGAAATTAAGGTGGAAAAAGGGAGGCCAGAATAATCCAGCGGATGAAACATTCCTACCTCCAAAGAAAAGGCAAAAATCTAGAGGTGTTGTGGATGAATATGAGGCTAATGGTATTAGAATTGAGGCTGAAACAAGGATTGTTTTTTACCCTCCCAGGAAAAATTGGCAGAAGGAAAAGTCGAGATTTTTCGGTCTTAAAGTTAAGAACTATCACAAGACAGTTCCTACCAGACAAGTGAGCATCAATGTAAGGCCAGTAAAACATGCACAGATGAGAGGTGACGATAATTGCTTGTTCCGCACATTTAGCTATATCATTTTTGGAGTTCAGACTCATTATGCTGAAATCAGACAAAAGGTTATATAATACATGATAAAGAACCGCATAATATTTGAACAATACACTAATGATACTTTAACAAATTATTTAAAATCAAACACAGATTTGGGAAGACTGAAAATGGAGTACGGATGTGGAAATAAGAGCTGTTGCATGTATGTTAGAAACGAACATTTACGTGTATTGCACGTACAGCACAGAGCAGAATTGTTCTTGAAAACAATATACTCCAATAAATTCTGCCTCAGAGAGTAGCATGTACATCTTACACAGGAATAACCATTATGAGCTAGTATTAGATGTTGAAGACTGCTAATTTCAAGACCTCTTTAGCAGACCACCTTACCTTCCTATACGCAAATATGTTCCGGAAAAATACTGGAAATATGTCTCTGCCCAAACAATCAAAGCTGCACTTGTCAAAAGCTATAATGATGGAAAAAATACTTCCAAGAAATGAGAGAGTGCCCGGACACTGTCTATGCACAGAAATATAAGGCTGCTCACTACAATATTCCAGGTACTGAAGATGCCATGAAGGAATTTGACCCTAACGTTTTTAATCTGCTGTCTCACCATGAGAACTTTGTTGACTTACTGTTTTGATTGTAAGCTTTTCAACAGATGTGAAACGCAGGACACAAAATGTTGAAATTTTGTCAGAAGTGAACCTATAAAAAAATTACATACATAATCACATTTATAAATCCTGAGCAATTTGCTACTGTACAAGTCATTGCCTTGCTCTTTGTGGTGAAAATAAGTTTATTAAAGAAATATTATAGTCAAAATCATCATTTAAATTTTGAACTTTACGTTCATTTCAACTAATTAGTTCAAAACGCTTGCTTTTTAAATGAATCATTTACAGTTTATTCCTTAGTTTATAGATTATAATTTGTCTGTCAGTTTTAATACTAATATACTGTTTTCTGTAAATAAATCATTTATTGAACATGATTAAAAAATGCCAGTTCAAATTGTGTATTTGTCATTTTTAGTTTGCTTGCTTCCTCTGTTTGGTTGTTTTTTCATTTGTCACAGGTCCAATAGAATATATATTTGGTTTCTGCTCCATATCACCCTCACTTCTTGAAGGATTTTGAACAAATAGCACATAATGCTAGTTTAAATGTAGCAAATAACTAAAGTGATTTTGCTTGCTTTTTGGAAATTTGATTATGCCAACTATCAAACTGCATTAGTCCGAATTTCAAAGATTAATAGAATGTGAGCTATTTTTTAAAATCTATTAATATGTAATACATGTACATCTAAATCGTGCTAAATTGGTGATAATTTACGGCTGCGGGTTTTACGTTTTTCTGATAATAAGATTAAGAAATGTATCTGTAAAATTTATATATATATATATATATATATATATATATATATATATATATATATATATATATATATATATACTTTACATTTGGTCTAAAAGTAAACATTGCCAAATGATCTAGGTCTCTCCTTAGTGTCCGCCGATAGCTGATTGATAACATTAATAAACATTGCTGTATTTATAAGTAAGGGTTCAAATTTCTATCGATCTATAAAGAACACTTTAACTTGGGCAGATGAACGATTAATTAGATTTACAGAGGCAGATGCGTGTTAGATCGCTATTCTGCAAGGATTTTTAATGTCTGTGTCGCAAAAGTAAGTGATTCTTAATTAAGCCATCGTTTATTTAACAGTGAGATAGACAGGAAGGAAAAGTTTAGCTTTGATATTTGTATCAATCATGTCAGTAGTAATAGGGGCGATGTAGCCTAAATTAAATTAGCATTAAAAACACTATGGGTCTGTATAGCCTTAATATTTATAGCCTCAGATGGAAAAGCCGCGGCCTGTATAGCCTCAATGGGAATTTCGTATTAGCAGAGTTTGGTTTCTATAGGGACATGTGGAATGGCTCAGGTGGGATGACGTCACGGTACTGAAATATGACAATAATGTAGCCAGGAGCTTGACCTAAATACACGCAGCTACCACTACTCTAGGGAGGAACACATACACATAATTGAGACATAGAGATATAGATCAAAAAGAGATAGAACACATAGATATGGATATATGGCAAAATGTTTTGAAAATGAAAATCGTTTCGAGGCATTGGAAGTGGCCCTGAAAAGGGTATTGGTTTGTTAACACCAGTTTGTTAGCATACAGGGCATATCACTGATCTTCTCTTTCTCAAACCTCGTCTCACTTCTGGTCCATAAATGAGGACTTTCTTTAGACATCCTGGTCTCTCCACATACATCCTTTGTTTCCAAATGGCTGTATCAGTGATCTTGTATATGGTCCATGAAGATCTGAAATACATTGGATAGACTGGGTTGAACAGCATCGATGATACAAGGGTAGACGTTTCTACGTTGGTCCACATCTTTTGCGACTAGAACAAGTGAAGGGAATACAGTGAACGGCGTTAATTTATATGGGAAAAGCTGATCAAAATGGATTGAAATTGTTCAACAATCAAAATACGCGTTATAAAATTATGTCACTTCGCCTAGAGAGCTACCAGTGACGTCACATTCCCAATATACAGGTAGGTAAACTAGCTTTTGTACGCAGTGAATTGATGTTGCGACATTATTTGGTGAAACATGACGGAACCTAAGAAGATAATGAATTGGGGTGCACCGGCTGCGAAGGTGAAAAGCGATGGTATAACAGCAACTACTAGAGTGAACACTGTGCAACCTCCCGAAGAGGTTGATTTTAACTGGGGTTTAGCAGAATTTATCTCTTCGCAAGAATTTGTTCTGGCACCTGCACTTCCCCATTTTCTCCTTTACCACACGTCGACTAACTTAGACAGAGACAGAAAGAAGAATTATATAATTTTTTACAGCAACAGAAAGAGGCAAAACAAACATTTCTCCTTGAACAGCAACAGCGAGAAGAAGAAGAGGCAAGAAGGAAATGACAAGATGAATTAAGAAGTCTGAAACAAATATATCAGACTTCTTTATTATGACCCAAGAGAAAAATACCTTCCCGATCCAAACAGACTAACCCTGTGTCTACACCAGTGATTTCTACGAAATCATTGACAGGAGAAAGTCCACAAGTAGGCCTTGGAAATGGATTAGACTTAAATCAGTTAAAGTGGATTGCTTCTCTATCCTGAGTTTGTTCTCAGGAAGAAACATAACACACGACGGTCCTTTTCATGGCCACCTATTTCTTTCGAAAAGAGTTAATATTCATTTTGCCAAAATGAACGAAAACTCAAAATCCCTTGTTTAATCATATGATTTGTCTGTGTCTGTTGACAAAGTTAACCTTAATACATCATATATTCAAGGACCAGAGGGCTATCAATATTTCGGCATTTTTGCAAGGAGCTGCCAAGGATGAATACCAGAGTATGGCATCCACTGAAGTAGATGACTACGACATTCTCAAGAAAGTGCTATTACGGCATTATGAGTTGTCGGCTGAGAAGTTTCCGTAAACTTTTCAGAGAGTCGTCTAAGAAAACAAGGGAGACCAACGCACAATCTCATACTCTTGTGTGCGTGCTTTTCGACAAATGGATGATAATGACAGGAGCTGAGCTTGCTTATGAAGGCATACGGGAAGAGATCTTGGAAAAACATGTTCTCAGTACGTATCGGAAAAACCTGATAATATTTTTGGCAGAGCGTGATTTCGCAACTTTAGGCGATATTAGTGAGACGGCTGAGTAATATTAGAGTGCACTCTCTCGCCCAACCAACTGGAGTGGCAGGGATAAAACCAGCGTCCCTGATTTAGGAGAGGTAACGGTCTGACACCTCTTAGGCGGAATGTCCAAAATGGTGGCAAGCCAGGGGCTAATAATCCCAGCCGTGATCAGTTTCGTGCCTCAGGTAAGTCCCGAGGGGTAGATAAAGTAACCCCTGGTAAAGAAAAGAAAAGATGAAGCATTGTTGTACGGTTGCAACAAGCCTGGCCATATTCTTAAGAACTGTAGGAAATATCGACCCACGATAAATATAGTGACACCAGGCACTGGTAGAAAGAGAAATCTATTGGAGTGGTCGAATATTGCAACATCTACGGTAAATGTGGATAACGCTAGTGTTATATTACACCGGCTGTAGTTATCAAGCTTTGGTGGATAGTAAATTCGTTAAACCTGCTGATTATACAGGTGAGAGTGTTTAGGTTCAATTTGCTAATAGGAGTAAAGATTCCCTTCTAGCTGTTTACATCGATCTTGATTCGACGTATATGAAAGGGCGAATTCAAGTAGCATTCTTGTCAGGGTTGTCAAATGATGTTATTTTAGGATGTATGTATGTGTTGCCACAGGCTAATCATATGACGTGTACACCCGTACACGTGGGGTCCGTAGAGACAAAGTCTATGAGGCGAAGGTCAGGGCCGAAGCCACTGAACCCCTTGACTTCGCCCATAGATAATTTGTTACCTGCTGAATTAATGAGACTTAAAGGTGAAGATTATTTGATTAACAGGATAAGCGGTATGTAAAGAAGAAGTCCGTGCGTGACTTACCTGACGGTGAGGTAGAGTTCGCATTAAAGCGGGGTATCTTGTATTGATACGCCCGGAAAGGTTCAGAGATGTATAAGCTGGCAATTGTACCCCGATCTAAGTGAAGAAGTGCTTAGGTTAGCACATGAGAGTCTACTCGGTAGTTACCTGGGAGTGGCAAAGACGAGAGATAGGTTAATGAGGGAATTCTACTGGCCAGGTGTGTAAAGGGATATAAGGAGGCTTTGTCTGTCGTGTGACAAGATGTCAGCGGGTGGCACCTAAGACCTCACATCTCACAGTGCCACTATGAACCAGACCTCTGATTGATGAACCTTTCTCAAGGGTGGCTATTGATTTGATAGGTCCGATAAAGAAATTGTGGGAAAGTGGTAATAGTTATGTGCTAATGATTGTCGATTATGCTACCCAATAGGCCGTTACGTTAAAGAACATTGATTCTGTTACGGTTGCTGAAGCTTTTTCAGGAGTTTGGTCTAGAGTTGGTGCTCCTCACGAAATACTGACAGACCAAGAAACGCAGTTTGTTTGCCAGATGATGTAAGAAGTGAACCGGTTACTCCCCCGTATCACCCTCAGTGCAATAATCTAGCAGACTGTTTTAATGGGACTTTGAAGCAAACTCTAAAGAAGTTATGCGAAAGTCGACCTAAGGACCGGCATAGATACCTTCCCACGAAACTTTTCTCCTAACGCTAAGCACCCCAAGCTAGTCTTGGAATTTTGCCGCTTAAGCTAGTCTATGGGAGAACTGTGGGGGACCCATGACTGTATTTAAACAGTTATGTACGCATGAGAAGGCATCCGAGGAAGTACGAACAACGTATCAGTATGATGTTGATCTCCGTAACAAGCTGGAGGAAGTTTGTGACTTGGCCATGAAGAATCTCTGTAACGCACTGTGACGTCAAGCTAAGTACAATGACAAGTTGGCTAAAGAACGTAAGTTTGAAGTTGGTGACATGGTGTTGTTCTTGTTACCATTGGAGCACAATAAACTCCAAGTATCATGGAGAGGACCGTTCGTTGTAACGGAAAAGAAGAGTGAACAGACCTACCACATCAAGATGGGAGATACAAAAAGAAGTTGTACCACGTTAACCTTCTTAAACGCTACCCATTGGTAGATCCCATCTGGTGTTGTAAAAGCAAATGTTGGAGGATCTTCCTTGCGAACCGGAATTTTGAAATGCCTTTGACAAATCTATTTTCGGAAAATATTTGGTTTTGGTTACTCCGGCGAATATGGTCTCATGATCTTGTAACATTTCCAGTTGGAATTATGTGATCATATTTTAATTCCGATAGTCATCACAAGAGCAGTGATCACCATTCTTCTTCTGCACTAAAGCAGCTGGTGAACTATATGCGGATTCGGCTGGTTCAATGGCCCCTAAGTCAAGCATAACGCTAATTACGTTCCGTACAGTTTCTATCTTCGCATGAGGAAGTGGATAGGGTTTATATTTCACAGGTGTTTCATCCAGTAACTTCAAAATGAACTCCTCTAAGTCCGTCATATCTGGTCTATCTGTCAAGACATTTTTGTAGTCGTGGAGAATCTCCTCCACCTCTTCACGTAGTTTTGACGTAAACGTTACGTCAAGGACCACGTCGACGTAGGTTTCATTCCTGGTCAAAAGACAACTAGGAAGTACTTCAGCCACTCCTCCGCTGTCTTCTGGTTCTTCAGTCGCAACTGTAGCAGCCACGAGCTTAGTAGGTGACTCCCTTTCACTACAAATTTCTTGTTTCAGTGCAGAGAAATTTGATAGATTTACGCAGAAATTCACTGAAAATTATCAGAAAAATGGTTCACCGTTGTGCTTCGGGGCACATGCGTTATTATAAACGAATTCAAGACCACAGTTTAAAAAAAAATATTCCCAAACTAAACACCAGCATGGAAAGATGTCTGCGTTAGAAGCGATGTTATTTATAACCATATATCAATATAGACATACACAGTACTGTTTTTAAATAATGATTTTATTTCTTGTGCGTGTACAATTGTTGAATACAATTTATGCTCGTTGCTTATGTTTGAATTGTATAATATTTGAGTAATAATTTTTCATATAGTAAAGAAAATGTTTGAATACAATTTAAGATTTGTCTTATTGTTACCTTGGTTTAAAATTTTAAAAAAAATTAATTAAAACACTGGAATCCTGCATCATGCTTCTTAATTTAAAATGTACTTGTTTTATTTCTATATGGCATTATATATGTGCGATATAAATTTAACGGGTGCAAATATATAACAAAAGTTTTGTTTTTTTTAATTTTTTTAAATGTAACCATACTATAAATTCTGATAATTAATAAATATGTAAAACTTTGCAAGAATAGAAAGATTTTGTTATTTTGTCTCTTCTAGCAAAGTGTCTTTAAGTTTGTGATGCTGTTCGTTCTTCATAGATCGCAAGCAAGGTGTTGCAACTTTTACCTGATTTTTGCTATCAAAAATCCTAATTTCATGAATATATATACATGCATGTAGTAGTTCAATCCTTTCTTTAAAGCACGATATCAATGAATCTTGCAATCAGGATGGAAAGTGTCATAAAGAGTGTCAAAAATATTGTCCTTTGAATATGTAACTGATACTACCGAATTAGTCATTTTCACGATAGCTTATGAATAACAGCAACAGTAACTAAGTGGGCGGAGCTTATCGTTCCATGTGGAACTATCCACTCGGCGTTTTGAAACAATAAACATCCATCTACCTAGTCTGTATTATATCAAACGAGATCGAGATTTAGTTTGAGAATGAAAGATAACTTCGAAGGTACTTTTGAAGGACTGAATTTCGCATTCACTTTCTTCCTCTGCACCGATTTTGATGCGATCACAACTTTTGAAAAATGACCCGACCGGGTCAGAATTCACGATGGTCAAAATTTAATACTACTCATGGATCGTTATTTAACAGGACATTTCAAAAAGTGTCAGCTTTCAACGTGAAATTTTAATCACTGAAGTTGAAAAATGACCCGACCGGGTCAGAATTCAACGAGGATCAAAATTTAATACTACACCGGTCCAATTACTTTTAACGCCCAGGACGAACAATGACTTTGGCGCCTTCTCCTTCCCGGGAAAAAAAAATTAATGCTGACTAATTTGGCATCCCCTTAATGCTTGTTGTCTTGTGCACGCCTATTTCTCAGGCCCTGATATGAGAGTATAGAACATACAGTAACTACCAGTAACCAATTCACGTATTCAAGCAAACACTAAGTCATTGTTTATCTTACTGTCCCAAAGTTATACTGAGTTAGCGTGGATAAGTATATGTTAAACGAGTTGCTCATATTTCTCGCTTTCCATCAAAAGATCCCAACAAAAGCTAACCCCTCCCGATTTATAACAAGTTCCAAACCTGGTTATGAGCAAAAATGAACTTCGGTTGTTAAAGATGAATCAGGTTCGTACTCAGATCATCTTTCAACATGACAATCAATTTTCCAAACATCTTTAGGGCCATCTTCATTAAAAGCACCAAGCTATTCAAGAATTATCTGACTGAATTATCTGGCATTGTAATTCCTTAGTTCGTTTTATTCTCGATACAATTTTAAATAATTGCCTCTGACAACCGGCGTTTTCAGCACAGGGTTTAAAGATTGCCTTTGCCGATAAGTTGATTTCTCAGCTTGTTAAGATTCTTGTTAAACCATTGTTTATTTTAAAATGTTATTTACCTAAATTTATGAGGCGGCATATTTTTATTGCCAGAGTCAAAGATGATACTTTCTAAGGCTGAGTAACTTAAACCAATAT
>JAEAOA010001917.1:5975248-6002748 GCA_016746295.1 Potamilus streckersoni
TGCGTTACATAGGTAAATCATTTCAATGAGAATTATTGCGCGATTTGTTTGACAGTGTACAATGTACCAATGAACTTTACTTAGTGGAAATTACTAATTTTTATTTACTAACTTATTTATAAATTATTTTCTCATATAATTCAATGATGAACTTATACATTTATGTTCCACTTGATATCCGAGCCAGTTGTACTCTATTGTATTTTTCACTAGGCAGATTTATCAGAAGCATGCAAATATTGGTAAGTTTCATAATCAAGGACACAGAAAATCAACTAGACTACAAAGTATCTGACAGCTAACCACTGCATCCTAATTTAAGTAGAACGTATAAGTTTGTGCGAAGATTTAAAGTTAATAATTTATTGCAAATTAAATTTAATAACGAAAGAACATAGTAATTACGAGAGATAAACAGAAGGACAGAAAGAAACATGACTGAAGGACACGCCTAGCAAACAAAGAGACAACACGACAAGAAAAACATTTATATATTGTTCAGTTATGTCTCAGGTTTTTTCGTACATGTAATCTGTTTGTAGAAACCAAATATAAAACATATTTTAGGAGAGTGTGGAAAACCTCATCTATTATGTTGCAAAGAAGTATATACAATATGCATGAATATAAATATACAGAAAGTGTCCCAGAGACATTGAGGTGGATAAAGGTAAAACGGTTTTTATTTTTTCTTCAGCAACTTTTCTACTTGGCTATGCACTATTAGGATTTCTTACTGGGATATGGACACCTGCTGAAAAGTTGAGAGACTATTTTAAAAAGAAACCGAGAATTCTTTGTGTGGAAAGCAAAACTGAACCTCGGTTTGCCATTTGCCCTTTTCAGAAAGAAGAGGATTTGTTCGTCTCTGGTTCAATTCATGATACAGGAATTTGGGACAGTGATCTCACACACCTTTTAAAAGTTGCTCTTTCTCTTTATAGAAAGGCTATGCTCGTCGATTTAGGGGCTTTCATTGGTTACTTTACGTTATATGCAGGCGCACTTGATCATGACGTTCTTGCAGTGGAACCATTTAATTCTAGCTTCAAGAGGCTTAGACAAGGCTTGCGTTTAAATGATTTTCCAGCTAGCATCAAGCTTTTGAATAAGGCCGTATCCAACAAAAGGTCTTTTGTTCGAATGGGAAAGAACCAGAAGCATAATCTGGGGAATATGCAAGTTAATTCTGAAGAAGATATTGATGACCGAAAAATTGCATTGAAGAATGACATGATAGAAACAGTTACAATGAATGACCTTGTAGAATATATTAACATAAAGCAAGCTATTATCAAGATGGATATAGGTAAAGTAATATTCTTTTTCAATTTTTAGCTGTTATTAAATCAAAATCTAATATGCTCATGCAAATCAAACGGACACATTAATAAAACAAAATAGCACATTTATAAACTCGAGCTACCAACTTGTTATGTGACACAATAGAGACTTCGATATAAAGCCTGAATAATGTAGTTTTAAACTTCTAAAACTATCAGCATCAATTATATGTACCCTACTAGACTTGTCTGAACTTATGAAAAGACATGAACCAAAGATGCAATACAAAGATGTAAACAGCTATATACATTCATTAAGTCAGTTCATAAATGTTACATACCAACCGCTCACGGATGCACTGAGATGATTTGTAATGATTTTATCAGGATAGCAAAACTAAATTAAGATACATAAGGGCGAGAATCATGGTGTTGATTGTGCACATTAAGCTGATACAGCCTTTTCAGTTTGCGATGGTAATGCCCATAAGGTGCTCGATAATTGTAGCTTAATTGGATCGTATGGAGCAAAGCAGTTAAAAGCACTTTTAATAATTAATGAATAACTCTTTGTTAAGCGTACCCAGAATTCAGTTAAAGAGCAACAGTAAAAATATTTACAGGTGAGAATGACTTGCTTCAAAGACCATAACAAATTTACATGTGCCATGAGAACAATAAAAGACGTTTGATGCTAGTTGGTCCAAAGAAAATGAGATCTACAAATTAATCAAGCGAATATGTGGGTGAAGTAATATGTTAGAATTATAGAAATGGTTGGTGCACGACTTTTACTATAACAAGCTCAAATATAAACAGTTATAGAATAAGACTGCTAATATTTTATACACTTATAGAATAAGACTCCTAATATCTGATACAGTTATAAAATATGACTGCTAATGTCTCATACATTTTCCTTATGCACTCATGTCGAAATTGAACGCTTATATAATATCAAAATGTATGTTCCAGTGTTGTTCGATATTCAAGTTTGAAGACAACCATGATATCACTACTTGTTAGCTTTCTGTAAACATGTAAGCGACTTATCAGGCCAATGTGTGCTCAAATCTTTCGTGGCACGCTGGACAGGAGCTGTCGATTGTACATGCGTCTGCAGTTCCGATATTTACTCGCTGCCTCTGTAATTTTTCTCAGGCAGAACAGATCTTCCAAAGCCTCAAAGTCAACTATGAGGCCTTCAAGGATGTTGTTCTTTCAAGCGTTTTACTTGATCTCCATCAAATAGCTTTTCATCCGTCAGTTCGCCGTTAAAGATGTTTTTCGATAGTCGCTTGTGTGACGCGGTCTGTTGATTACGCTTTTGATTTAATCTGCAGAAGGTGGATTCTTGGGGTTCCTGCTCGTGTGAAAACCGCAATATGTAGAACCTTTTCATGTCATCTTATCCTGATGGTTTCCTTAAAGATTCCCATTCTTGGCATGGCATCTGATAAAGTGCTTTGCGTTGATTTCGTCATCGATGTGGACTGCATGTAACAGTGTGGAAGGTGAACGTGTCACCTGCCTGTGTGTTTTTGCCATTCATTATGATAGTAGGCTCTAGGTAATGCTATATTGATTCCTTTTGGTACATCAACTCTGTTTTCTTGTTGCTAATTGTGTGACCTAACTTGTAACAAGCTTTAGAGAAATGGTCTCTGCTCTGTTACACACAATGTAATTTGGTGTCTTCAGATTAAAGATTTTACTATCAGTCTGGTTATCTGATGTCAATTCTGTTGCCATAGTCACTGAGGGAAGAGAAGGTACAGCAGAAAGCATCATCCTGAAGAGGGTTGAGCCCAAAGCGAAGCTTTTCTTGATTCCGCTGATGACTAGGAAATGTCAGATGAAGAATCGTGGTTCCCAACGCGAGTCAGTACACCATTTTGTCATGATCGTCCAGAAGAACCACACACACACACACACACACACACACACACACACACACACACACACACACGACTAACTTTGTCATAGGCTTATGTCATGTCGATGCAAGTTATATACAGGTCAGTGTTCTTTTCCTGGCATTTCTCCAGGAGTTGACGAGCGGCAGAGACCATTTCGATCATCCTTAGTCCTTCACGAAGCAAGACTGGCTCTCAGACTGGAGTCATAGATCGATGTTATGCATAATGAAATTCAGCAGAATTATGGCGATGGTTTGTGGGTTATTGACAGCAAGGAGATACAAGATAGGGATTGTTGCCACACGATTGTCTGTTGCCTTTCCGTTTACACAAGTGGACGACAGATTTATCCTTGTACTCAGACGATAGTTACTTGATTCCACAGTGACTTGAATAGTCCAGCCAATTTATGTGCCGTGACATTGTGCCATTAATTATGTCGCGTAAAAATTTTCGAATTCATTTGGTACGTGATACTAACTCACCAGAAAAGATCAATATAGGCAGAGGTTCATTTAAACCTTTTATGTGTGATTATATTTATTCGGTGTAGACAAAATATATAGTACTAATTTAAGTTTAGTGTAAAAACAATTATTGTACTTATTTCAGTTACACCTTTTATGTGTAATAATATTCATTCCGTGTAGACAAAGTATATAGGACTAATTTAAGTTTAGCGTAAAAACAACTATTTTACTTATTTCAGTTTCACAATTTAAACTTGCTCGACAGCTATACTATAATAAACGTGTTTAGTGTTTGTGCTAATGAATGCTACCTACTAAATTGTTGGTCTAGAGTGATTGTAAACATTTTTTTATTTTATACATTAAGACTAACAGTTCATCATTTCGATTAATACTCATTCTTACTAATCAGGTCATTTTCCACTCTCTACTAAACAACAGAGTAACCTTCTAAAGATATCTGGATTTAATTCACTAAATTTGTTTTTTCACAATTCATTCAATTTTACATAGAGGAAACAATGTATGGAACATTTATTCTTATTTTGTTTGTTTGTTGTTTCAGAGGGCTATGAATGCAAAGCCATGGAGATGTCTACAACATTTTTCCAAGAAGTGTTTGTTCCGTTCATTTTTATGGAATGGTTGATAATACGAACTAATATGAATTCTAATGAAACGGCATGCACATGGAAAGATGCAAGAAAGCTTGTTAACTACCTGACAGGCTTAGGATACACACCGTTTGCATATCATCCAATGTTTAAATTATTGGATCCTAACGATGTTTTGGACTGGGAAATTGACGATATATTCTGGCAGCATAAAAATGCTAGATCTTTATTGCCATATATAAATCTACTTAGAAAAACAAAATAGGTCCCATATATTACTTGACAAACTGTATCAAAATAAGTTATAGTCGTTTCGCAAAATGCTTGAGTATTTAACTTTAGTTTTAAGAATTTTTAATTTTTCACAGGTCAAGATAATCTCAAATGTCTTATAAACTATTCATATTGTACGACTCTAAATACATATCCTCGTTACATAATTGTGCGGTAAAAATAAATATGCAATTAATAATTGCCTGTATATCATTAGTTGAATTGGGTATTTAAAATTTATTAACTTTCCATAGGCTAAAGATGACATAGACACGGGTAGGCTGAAAATGTAAATGTATTCAGTATAAAACAATCGAAGGAATCACATTGATTTTCTGCAATAGAAAACTTGTGCGGAAATTTGAAGAAATATGACAATATACTACTACCAATTTTCTCGTTGCGATTGCTAATTAATCTTTAATATGGTCATCAGATTCAAGATAGATAGATAGATAGATAGATAGATAGATAGATAGATAGATAGATAGATAGATAGATAGATAGATAGATAGATAGATAGATAGATAGATAGATAGATAGATAGATAGATAGATAGATAGATAGATAGGTAGGTAGGTAGGTAGGTAGGTAGGTAGGTAGACAGACAGATATGCTCTATATCAAAAATTGTTTCATTTTTCCAAATGCAGCGAACGTCTTGATGATATAATCTTTCTTCCCATTTGTTTTCGGCTGTTTTCGATTTATTGATGGTCACAGGTAAGAAGAAACTGCGTCGGAACTGAACCAAATATTCACATTAGGCAGAATATCTAGCAGACAATTATTAAATAAATATTTATGAAGTAGCGTTTAACATGGTGCCAAGTAAACATAAAATGTTAAAAAATGTTATCTAAATTACACAGACGCATAGGAAGATTCACATTAAGAGGTTAGTGTTAGAACTGGCCGGCCTAGTATATGGATAATGTGACTGGGTGACTGGGTGAGAAACCTTGCTACATGTCTGCGGCATGATGCCCCATTGCTAGACATCACTGTAAACATGGTAGCGATATGACTGAAAAATTGTTAAAGCTACGTTAAAAATCTAAATCACACACACACACACACACACACACACACACACACACACACACACACAAACACTCACACACACCTAGTGTAGTAACAGCTTTTATATTTTTACGGAAAATTAGCAAACAAGAAAAAAAGAACCAATACTCGTCTCTCTGTGGGTGCATGAGCGCACCGCAAGTTTTGCGGCAATAAGGGCCATGTGAACTTAATTTATTGCAAATATAATTCTCAAATGGATTTATATTTCAGTTCTCGTGTTAAAAGGCGGTACATTCACTTTACCTTTTAGAGTCATTGACGTCAGTTGAAAACGAATAATCATATCTTATTCACTAGTGTACCTGTTTATTTTAAACACATATTTAAGTCATTCATGGGTGTATTTTTGTCCCTGTAATTAGCAATCTGGTTCAGCTAAAATAAACAATCAAACCAATTGTCAGCCTTTTTTCTGCTGAAAGCTTGAACGTTTTATTTTTCCATGGCAATCATTATAACGAACAATGTACGTGAAGAAGTAAACCCCTTTATCGCGCAATGTACCGAAACACACCCTAGTCGATATTTCTCTCCGTCACTTTCCTCCTTTTTCTCACATGACAAAAGGTATCCAGAGATTTTTTTGTTTTCACTAAAACATTAAAAAGAGAATTATCAGATATATATATATATATATATATATATATATATATATATATATATATATATATATATATATATATATATATATATATATATATATATATATATATGATTTAGTTTTTTAAACTTGACTGTGAGGCTTTAAAACTTATGGTTTTTATCCGGTGTCCGTCGATCCGTCATTCATGTGTGCGTTTGTATTTTGTCCAAGTTGTTGTTTTTAAAAGATCATCTTTTCAGTCTTCTCTAAATATCACATCCATTTTTAGAAACGTTTGAAAAATTTTCACACAAGTATTCAATCAACTATATATTTAACATCGACAAAATAATTTTACCATGAACAGTTTAAACGCTTGTATAAAAATTTTAAATTACAAAGAAATTACAAAAACTAAACAAATTCGTTTAAATTTGGGATGAATTTGTACACTATCTGGACAAAGTGAAAACAAGTATACTTTTGACAGAGCGTGGATATACGTCTTTACAGAAGTTTCATTTAAGAACTAGTAGTAATTGAAATTAAGTAACTGAAGTAAAAGCTACAATTGTTAGTTGGGCTGTTTCCTGGGGTATTTGTATTTGTTGTTTCTCTGTAACAGTAAGTTCTAACCGATATAGTAACTTGCAATTTTCTACAAGTTTTAAATGCTATATTGTTCAATGTTATTATTTATCTGACTTGTCTTTCTTAAAATTTCGAACTGGTTAACCATTTGAATTACATAATATTCATTATGTGATTGATATCTTTACGTGAAATATTATCAAAAACGCGTGGAAAATCCTATGCAAATCGTCATGGACCCTCGATCGTCAAAACCATTAAAAACCATAATATCATCAAAATGTATTGTATTATTTACTTTTGCCCATATCATCATCTTAGCATGTAGGATATTTTTTATTTTCTTAAACATGCACCTTCAGCCATTTAACGTCAAATCAATTTAAGTCGAGCTATCCATTTGGAACCATACACAAAATATGCTTCTGGCAATTACGTTCTTCAGCAGTTATAGATATTAGATTTTTAAATTGTGGAGTAACAGCATAATTTTGGCAAGTTTCAAAACATTTGACACAAAACTAAGTCATTTTATTTTTTTATTACAATATGTTTTTTCTATATCCATAAATTGCAATTTTTGCTCCTTTTTTTCTTGGTCTCTTTCTTCAATATTATACTTAGGCCTTTTTATTTATTTATTTATTTATTTATTTATTTATTTATTTATTTATTTATTTTCATTTATTTATTTATTTTTTTTAAGTTGTAAAACATATATAAACAGTATGAAATAGTACGCACATCAGGGAACAAATAAATCCTACAAATGATTTATTTTGAAGGAAAAATCAGTAGTTCTGAGTTATCCTACTTTATAAACAGCATATAAATAATATGCAAAAAAATTAAAGAAAACGTTTATTAAAGGTTATCCACGTATGTGAGATTTTGAATTTTAACTTTAAAATTGCATGCACTGTATGTTAAAAATTCCTAATTCATTTTTATTGAATGAAAATAGAGATAGAGACGAAAGACTATACTGTATGAAGACTATTGCGAAAGGAAACAATCCATGCAGTCTTACATGTTGCGTATAAGAGTTACTTCCCTTAACAAGTCTAGTTGGGGGTAATTGGGGGTGGTTGTTGGTTCTTCTGTTTCTTTTATTGTTTTTTTTTTGTTGTTGTTTTTTATTTAATTTTTATTTTTTATTTTTTGTTTCTGTTTTATGTTTTTTATCTGATTTACTGGCACAAGAAAACTGAAGGAGAATCTGAAAGTAAAACTTTTCTATATTGTACGCAATTGTTTTCAGTCAACAGTTTCCTCCAAAATAGTTTTATTTCTGTACGTGCATGTAAAAATAGGAATGGTTAAATTGAAATCTGAAGCATGTGTATACCTTTTCTCATCAGAGTAAAATCTCGTGAAAAACAATTTTTAAAAATAACGTCAAAAGCCTTTTCAAACTTATTGGTACTTTTGGACTGAGAGTTAGGGAGCGTATTTGATATTTGTAAATGTATAAATAAACTAAGGTTTATTTTCTTTTTTAAAAGGGGAAGCAATTAGGGCTTCATATCCTGTCTCGTTACAAATTTATCGACAAAATAATGGCAAGTAAGACGTTTTGTTAGGATATCATATACAAGAGTACGTATGCTTGACGTATGTCTGTTATCATGATTCATTAAAAAAAAAAATGTTCACAATTATGCCGCTTAAGTATGCATATAATACTCACATAACCAACCCCCATTTAAACTGCGCCACTGGACACAAATAATAAATTAGGATAAATCTAACCCTCATCCGGGAGTAAATAAATCCATAGCATTGCCTACTCTAATCCACTCTCCACCCAGTTATCCTCTCAACCATGTTTCTAACTTAGTCGTGAGTATATAGTTATTCACTAAGCGACCACTAACACTTCACGAAGAAAATAGTCCCTATAGAATCCTCTAAAAGATATCAAGGTATATAGAAATTATCTCTGGTAGTTACAACTACCAAACATAGCGGAAAGTTCTACCTTTGGACCCTACAGGAGGATACGTGATGATATGAAGTGAATTTACAAGGAAAGGAAATATTATCGTTGAGCCAGTATATATTCATTTAAAACTAGCGTCGTGTTTTAAAAGTTATCCGGTCGTTTAACACTTGTTTAGCTTTTATAAAGCAATCAGTATGCTAATATAGTTGACATAGTGGTTTAAATAATGTAGTTTTCATGTTGCATTGAGCAAGGAAGTAATACAGCCTCCATGTAGGAAAAAGTTACTCGATCAGTAAATTTTAAAGTGTTAAACATTATTTTCGAGGCTTGCTTGGCTGGACATTTATTTTCATTCATTTTATTAATTATTTTCTTCAAACTCTCTGTTAATTTTTTTAATTGCTTAAGTTAGTATACTATCACTATGCAAAACTGACTGCTTTATCTATATTCACAGTTCTTTTTTATTTTTATATAAACAAAATAATGACGAGTACACGAGTCGCTATTATAAAAGCAAATTTTATTGTGTCATTTTAAACCTCCCGTTTTTAAATATTGGCATGCTACATAACTATAAATCTTATTCAAAATTTGCCCTTGCATATAATTTACACAGCACTGAAGTCACCTTTTAAATGAATGTAATCTCCATATAATCACGGGCTTTTAAAACTAATATCTTCATTATTTGGTTTTGCAATTACTGACTGATTTCCATAAAGTCAGGGAGGTCCATTCTGTTCATGCATAAAAGATATCGAATTAATGAATAACTTTGTCACGATATTTTGTCTCTTCCTATTTTTGCCGTTAATTAAACATAATGTTAATGTTTTCGCTGAAGCTCTTATTTGCATTTTTCAATATGACTAAGTAGGGTCGATTTTTTCAGTTCATCATTTGTACATGCGCAGTGATTAATACCGGATATTACTTCAGTCTATTAGAAGCTTATTGTAATTAAATAAACACAAAGAGCATAAAATAACAAGGTTGTGAGTTTGCTTCAAAGAGATTTTGCCATCAGAAAAATTGTAAGGTTTTTTTGTAAGAACGGCAACAGTGGTAGCTATGAATGTTCGACGAGTGAAGTTGCTAATGCTGTTTGCAACATCAGGACTTATTATATTTATTCTGAGGATTCTTCCTGAAGGAGACTTCAAACTGAAAAGACCTCGCTCTTTTCAGAACGTGGACTATACGGCAAGGAAACTGTTAAGGAAGAGCAACAAAATTATACTCTTGTGGACCGAATATGATCACGACAATTTTAAATACTTGGAAACCGTTAGAGAACATCTACAACAATGTCCTCATAAGTGTTTTGTAACTAATAACAGGAATGAATTAGCTGACAGTGATGCAGTGTTCTTTCATTTGACTGATATTTGGATACCCAACTGGAAAATAGGTACAAAGAGAACCCTTCTGTTTCCAAACGAGTCACACCCAGATCAAATATGGATAATCGAAAACTCTGAGCCGCCATTTTCATTCTTCGGTGATGTAGACATATTTGGAGATATCTTCAACTGGACCATGTGGTATAGATCGGACGCCACGATCGTTGTCCCTTACGGACGATACATTCAGCTTGGGGAAGTTGATAAAAGTTCAGTCAAGAAAATGTACGAAAGGAGAGACATTTATTCTGAGAAGTCTAAGTTTATGGTAGGAGCAATTAGTAATTGTAAAGACCCAGGAAGACGGTATCTACTGGTCGAGGAAATGTCCAAGTATCTTGATTTCACTATGTTTGGGCAGTGTTATAACAAAAACATGTGTGGAACTTCATGGAGAGATGGTAATGTAGCCTGTAACGAAGAATTAAACAAATACCGATTTTACCTCGCTTTCGAGAGCAACCAGTGTAAAGATTACATAACAGAAAAGTATTGGAATGCACTTGACCGTGAACAGATTCCAATAGTTAATTGGAAACGCAAGGACATTCTTAGTGGATATATACCAAATTCATACATAAATGTGTATGACTTTCCCTCAGTGAAAGATTTTGCCGAATATATCAAATTGGTTAATAGTAACGCAACTCTGTACAACAGTTATTTTGAATGGCGAAACTATTTCTCATTAGATCTTACGTTGCGAGTGTCGTGGTGCAATTTGTGTGAGAAATTACACAAAATGGATCAAAAATACGAAAGACAAATAGTAGATTTGAAGAAATATCTATACTCTGATGTGTGCCCTCCACTGACGGTAAGGGGTTTTCTTTTGGTTTTATTTTATTTTTCTAATATTTTTTTTGATCCAATGTGCTCTTTTATGCAAACAAGGAGAATAACGTGAAATGAACAAACATACACAATAATCTATGATCGTTCTTTATAGATTTGTAAATATATATTTTTTCTAATGAAAAATGCTGACAAGTATGTAAGAAATGGGAAGTAATTAACAACTTATAAATAGTAAATTATACTTTGTTGAGGGCGATAAATAAATCAATGAATACATCAATAAATTCTACTTCCGACTCTGTCCATTTCCATACTTCTTTATAAGCCAGTGGTTCTCAGCCTTTCTTCAGCCGCGACCCAAAAAATATTTTTGTCGACTTCACGACACTGTCTCCACATTTTGATTAAGTTTAGTACCCTTCCAAAATATCCTGACGAACCCCAAGATTTCTCCTCGGCCCTTATTTCGTTCTTGACCCTGAGGAAGGTTACCATTAGTTTAAATTCTTGTATAAGTTAGACTTGAGTATTTCATACATTAAAAGAAATTACTGGACCAATGATTAATATCTGAACAGCAAATAAAATAAAAATTACTGGACCAGTTAGACCATGAAGAAAGTTAACCAATGGCATAGATAATGAGTGCTAATATTCTGAGATATAAGGCTAGACAAGCAAATAAATGACGAATCCTTACTGTGTGATCAGTGGCGCGAACGCATGTGTTACAACTCGGATATTTCATGAGTCTATAACAGGAATTCAGTTTTTATTAATATGTAAATATAAAATGGATAGGTTTTATTCACTATCAATAAATGAAAATGATAACACTGAAAAATCAGGTCTAGCTTAAGATACACTACAGATACACTACAGTATCACAGCATTTACGATCTTGTGTTACTAAAATAAATTGAGCTGCTATGGATACTAAAACCTTAAAAAATAAAAATAGTTTCAGCGCACTGGCGCACGAACAGTGTACATGTTTGATGGTGAACCTATAGACAACTCAAAAACATCTATAAAGTCACGCTATAAAAAATTTTATGAGCATTTAAGTGCTGCCTGGAAAGAGAGCTGATCAAGATTTTTCGTTCAATGAACATATAATTATTTCTCTATCTAACAAAAAAGAAGTTGTTCGATGCATTTGTTTCTACAGAGATATTACTAATTGCTTCTTCTTTGCTGGCACTGAAAGAGGTGTTTTAAATGGAGGCAGAGGAAGTGTTGCTTCACTAGAACAAAAAAAAATTATAGTTCTTGTACAAAACTGAGAAGGCACATCTTATTTTGTTTATTCGTTTGCTGTTTACATTTTTATCAGTAACGTGACTGGTAATCCATTAGTAAACTAAAGAATTTCAATGTCAAATAATGTTATTCTGGTCTTTTTTTTAGTGTTTCTAAACTGTAGTATGAAAACTTAGAGGAGTTGATATCATCATAATACTTATTCTTTGCATAATTTCTACCAACTTCCCCTTCGTTATCGGCTCTCAATGTAACTGACTGCATTTCAGTTTTTGTTATACCGCTCTTTAACACCTAGTTATTGATGGCTGGTCTTATTGTCAATTTAACTAGATTTCCGTAAATTATCACACAACAATACCCATGGCAACAACCATGTTACTCGATAGCACAAAAATACGATCATCATCATCATTACCAACAGCAACTTTCACTTTGGACATTTAACCATCCTGGTTTCGTCTGTGTCCTTATCTTTCCGTACTAAACTTTGTTAACATATGTACCTGTTTACCTAAGACGCAGATTTCATACAAATTGACACTTTTGATTCAATGTATTGTCTAGCAACATGTATAACAGATTCAACAATCCCAAGCAATAATGAAAGCTGGTTAAAAAAATTAAGTAATACTATAATTATCAATGCTAATTCAAGTCAAAAGTACACATAATCAAAATATCGCCAGAGTAAAGATAAAGATGTTGTTGATTGGACCCTTTTACTCTTACGCAGCAGGTGGCCATACTTGCCGTATGACTAAGCAAGTGAGATAATGGGATACAATATTGTGGTCACAATATTATGAATGTATATAAATCCGAAGTGAAAAATACTTTTCATATTTCACGCTAGTATATTATCAATATTGTTTCTATTTTATAATCCATTAACTCACACGCCAGATTAAAATAAATAGTGTTGTTATTATTTCCTTTATTGTTTACTCTTCTGTGCTGATTGTAATACTTTATTTGATTTGCATATTCAGTTCCATTAATAAAGCGTGAAATGAATATCATGCAGACTACAACAGTAAGATTGCATCTTTGTGCTATTTCAGTGTACTTCAACATAATATATTTTCATTGTTAAGAACTTATTTGTGTTGTCCACATCTCTCTCTCTCTCTCTCTCTCTCTCTCTCTCTCTCTCTCTCTCTCTCTCTCTCTCTCTCTCTCTCTCTCTCTCTCTCTCGTTTTATCCGTTTAAGTTTAGTGTATATTTTTATTTATTTAGATTTTGAGATCACCTTCACTGCTCCACCCACCCACCAATTTAAGACGTATTTACCTTTTTATAGTACGAACCATACTTCGAATAAGAATAGTTCAAAAATGCTTTTGCAGGATGCTTTGAATAAGTAAGGAAAACATATATAAATATTTCTCCATGAAGATGTTGCTGTCTTTTTTTTTTCGAGTTTTTTTAGTTTTGTTTTGTTTATTGTTTTACTTCGATGTTAATTGTTTTAGAAAATGTTCTTCTTATTCTGATCTTAATTCGATATGAAAGAATTGTATCAAGTTCTCGTTATTTCTTTCAGAAAGAATTTCATGATGCGGAGGCCAGTGCAAGTGCTGAATTCTTTGCAAGAAGAAATGGCGCTAAGTATTGGATATTCTTCTAACTGACAGTAAAATGAGAACAAAACTGACGCTAAAATAAAACAAAGTCTAAACTATATCATATTCTGAGCACAGTAAGAATTGGTGATGAGACTGAAGCTTGGTGTTTCGAGTTTTCTTGCTACTTGCTTCCAATGTGTCCATCACCCCTGGATATACAGATTTTGCCATGACCTCTTTTCTGGAATAAATAGTCGTATTTTGTCATTTTACGTGCATAACACGAAAATAAGCTAAAGTAACGATAATCTAGCTCTGTCGTCACAGAATTTGCATCAAGATTATGTTGCTTGCTTCAAATCGTAAATAAAACGAATACATATATATATATATATATATATATATATATATATATATATATATATATATATATATATATATATATATATATATATATATATATATATATATATGGGTCTATATTATTCCTAGTTGTGCAATCAGTAATCCTCAGCCCTATTGCTTCAACACTTTAAGACACTGTGCATATTTCAAATAGTAAGAAAGAGAAGCAATGATAGAAACACAACCAAACGTGAATTTCAATTTTAAACTAATTCACATCTTAACTGAAATATTTTAGTCATATTTCAGAAACAAACGCTCACAAAAAAAGATCTACTAGTTACATTTCCAAAAAAAGATCTATTAGTTACATTTCCAAAAAAAGATCTATTAGTTACATTTCCAATTAATATGTAAATAAGATTAGAATCATAAAATAATTTCGTGAAATGGAAAATTAATCAAATAAAAATGACTAAATGAAAATAAATGAAACTAATGGATGAAAACAATATAATGTGCAGTTTAAAGGTTGATAACACACATAATATGTTCGTGTTCTTTACTCTTCATATCCTTAATTGACATATGTACCGTTATATTCTTTCCACCATATTCCGCATCAGCGATGGTGTTTTGCCTGTGCACGTTCATTTCCATTTACTAAGAATAAATGGATGAAAATGGACAAAAAGTACAGCATAAAAGCTAAAAGTAAAATAAACACATTTTTGGTATAACCCTCTGATATACTTGAGAACGCATGTTGAAATCATACTTTAGTACATGAGCGGCATCTACTGAGAAATTATTCAAAGCTTTTTCTTCAAAAAATATAGCAAACGAATCAGAAATGGTAAACTGGTATATTTCTTGATAGTATTACAGACCCAAGGATTTATGTAGATTTCAATGACGGTTGCTGTATGAATGTGTGAATATGTATGGCAACAAGCGATGCTACTTAAATTTTATAAGGACCAAACCGTGAATGAAACGTTTAAATTATGCTTAAATGTGATCTAAATATCAGACGAAACAGTTGGTTGTCGAATTATATATATATAAATGGAGTTTTCTTTCTTATGAAAGTTCAAATAGAAAAATGTTATTCGACCAGTGAAACACTTTTGTTTGGCTAAATGTGAATATGTGGCAATATTCCTAACACATCACATAATATACATTACTAGTCACTGACACGTATACTCAAAGATGCAATATTTTTTTCACAAGCCGATGATAATGCCACGAGTAACAATCAGAACATGGCTATGTCAATCGTGCACATATATCACCACTTTATGAATTTGTACTAAATATCAACGGGACATATTAATTACATAAATGTGCATGCGTAAAGAGTTGTTGGTTTCTATAACTTAGAATCCGCTAATTTCCCTTTGCAGATCTTACATGGTAATCCGTATTAAGTAGATGTTCTATCATAAGATAATAATTAGAATTTTTTAATTTATAACAAATTTGAAGGGTCGTTATGCTGGTATGCATGATTCGCATTATAATTGACAAGTATGCACTTAAATTAAGTAAACATTTTGTCCAGCGTTACTTTAGTAGTGAGGAAATTCAAATATCCTGCTTCTTGAAAACAAAGATCACACACACATCGGAGAGAGAGAGAGAGAGAGAGAGAGAGAGAGAGAGAGAGAGAGAGAGAGAGAGAGAGAGAGAGAGAGAGAGAGAGAGAGAGAGAGAGAGATCTCACGCCACTGCAAACTACTCGCCTTTGTATATATAAAAGTTTGTTGGACATAAATACCATCTATAGCACCATGACGAATTCTTTATGTCATCTACCTCCCTGCTCTTCGTCCTTTGTACGTTTTCGAAAACGAAAGTTGCATTTCTTTTTCGTACTGTCCAAACCGATGATGATGTGTTTCTGAAATCTATTGTTTACCTGTCTGACTCCCTGCAACGACCCCCTGCACTAGGGTCTGTAGCCAAAATGCGACATCCCATACATCATACGACTTGACCTGTTTAAGAAACACGCCGAAAGGATACTTTTGTTTTAAAAATTAATTAATCATCTAAACCAGATGCATTTTGCCTCATAGCCTTGATTGGTAGATCAGAGAGTGCAGGGTGTTCCAAGCCTGGAGTTGCATTGCAGTTTTGGAAAACTTATGCCAACCATTCATCTCCTTGCGAAATCATAGAGTTTGAAAGCTATATCATAGACAGAAAATGTATTTCATTTCATGCCCACGACAGCGTGGTTAAATGACACCCCAAATTTTTGCCCCTTTTTGACCAATTGCTCTTATATTCCAGTTGTCAGTGACAGGATTAAAAAATATTAATATTCTAAAATACCTCTTCTTTGACGCCTATAGTGGCATGTTTTGGTGATGTCCTTTGTTTAAACCCCAACTGCATTTCGCTCTCACCTCCCTTCCTAGGAACCCTCAAGCCAAAACAAAGAACACGCTACATGCACGGCATATCTTTTGTAATGAAAGAACAAAGCATAGAAAATAAAGAAGGAAGAACATCATGTATATCTTTACGTTCATACTGACGTTGGAGCTCCTGGAATTGCTGAAAATTTCAGAATCCTCACTGCAAAATCTAAACCAATAGGGAAGTCATCTGCGACGTTTTACTGCTAAATCATCGACAGCGAAATATAGCTTAGCGTTTACACTAAACCTGACAGACGGAGGAAGGACTGACACTGAAACGAAACTAATATAACCGGTTTCAGTTTCCCAAATGTCGGGATAAATTGTAGAAGAGACTTGAGTCTGAGAGTCTTGAGTGAGTCTGAACAGACTGAACAATATATTGTGTTCCGATATACAGAGAGAACCAAAACTACTTGGTATGGGTTATAGTAATTATGCAATCTATATATTAAAGAGAACACGTTCTATTCGAATACATATATATGTTTCATCTGATAGAAAAATAAATAGATATATAAATAAATAAATAATAAAACAAGCTTACATTTCTACTATCTTATCAAGTAATACATCTGCAGCCAGACGAGGGCCCGTAAATTTTGTAGCAACAATAAATTTCGTAGCAACAATAAATTAGTGACGCATGCTGATTTCTCGTGAAAATCATTGCAATTGCTGACAAATTTTGCTTCACACTTTCTAAGCGTGGTTGGTGGGGTAGTCATACATTTTATAAAAGAGATAGAGGCCTAGTTAAAACTCCCGCCTCATCAAAGAATGAATTTTCAAAAACATTTTCTTTATGATTAGTTGAGTCATTATCAGAAGCTCAAAGTAAAGATAGCGATGATTCAAAAACCAGGTCTTACGGCTCTGGTCCATTTCCTCGCTATCTGATAAAATTTTGAAAACTACTCTCTTATCCTTGACCTTTAGATATTACATGGAAAAAAATTCGGAATGCCTGCGTCGATACTATCTTATATTCTCAATTATCACGGAGAAAAATGGTGGTGCCCATTGATTGAGATGTGCCCTTCAAAAAATTCATGTGTAATGAAATATGTCTTATCGGTCGAACAAGTTAAAATCGTTTACTGGTTCACTAATGCTCTTTGGGTTTTTTCTGCTTACAAAGACAGAATTTTGACATTCATTTTTCAGTGGTGTCTTCTACTTCCATGCAGAATTAAGCACACAATTGTTACTTAAATGGTATTTGTTACATTATTTCACCGGTCCTATATAGCATTTGTCAATTAAAGTTAACTAGATATTTCTCCATATTTGACATGCTTTTCTTATTTTCCAATCTTGTTCCATTATGACAAATAGGAGCAAAATGTGATGATCTAATCTGAATCACTGTAACTCATTTTAGCGTGAAGTGCACCGTGTTCGATAGAAAGTAAAAAACACTTAACTTTTTTCTGGGAACCACTCCGGTAGCCTAGTGGTTAGAGCGTCCGCCTCAGATGCAGGAAGTCGTGGGTTCCATCCCTGGTCGAGTCATACTAAAGACTTACAAAAATGGTACTAACAGCTGCCTTGCTTGACGCTCAGCATTAAGAGGTTATTGTTAGGACTGGTGGGCCTGGTGTCAGGATAATGTGACTGGGTGGGATTCATGCTACATGTCTGCGGCATGATGCCCCAGTGCTAGACATCACTATAAACTGCCACACTGCAGATATCGTTGCGATATGACTGAAAAATTTTTAAATCTACGTTAAAAATCATAATCACATCACATAATCATTTTTTCTGGGGATACTGAGGCCTAATTACATTTTAATGACTACTAAGTCCAAGCTACAACCTAACGTTTTAAGATCATTGAGACCTATACATTAAGAATTTATACATCATGACCAATTTTTACTCAGAGTGTGTATTGTTCAGTTGACGGTAAAACAATTTTCATGGGATATAATAATTTCAACTGGACAACTGACCATTACTCCAGCACACTCAAAATGTTAAATGTAGTCCTGTTGCTCATGGTGTCTCTATGTTTTGGGGCTGTATAGAGTATGACATTTGTCTAATGCAAGTTCCAAATGCAATAGCGGAAAAATAAACTTACTTCTTTCCCATTTTAATGACTATAAATGCTGTTTTAAGAAGATAAACATTTCAAAGCGTTGACTGGAATATCAATCGAAAAATTACACAGTTTTGTACTTGTCCAATCAAGGCATATTTGCTTTAGTTTTATCAAATAAACATAAAGAAAAATGAACGCCATACATAACAAAGGAGTTTATCAAAAAATACCATCACTACATGATGATAGTGAAGACATACATGTATCTCTAACATTACATTTTGAAGATTATCCTTTGTTAACGGTCTGCCTAAATAAAGTTCAATCATACCCTTAATCCAGTTCTGACAGATTTTTAGCCCTCTAGACCTAGTTTATTAATTTTACGTCTATTGTGATACAAGTTTCAAGGATATATTAATTGTGCAGTCCTGACAGTTTTTCATAATATAATCATTTTAGTTTGAGACTAGTAGAGAACACAATTAAAATCACAACCTTGAAATGTCTAGTCCCCATATATAACGTGCGAATCAGTAACCAAAGACGCGAAAAGTAAACAGGATTCTGCTGGTTCATCAAGGTTCCAGTACGATGTGTATGCAATCAGAAACACACATAACTTGTTGAATTCTTTATCAAAAGTTACAAGAGAGCCAAAAAAGCTTATATTTTGCGTCAATATGGTTTGATTTGCAATTCATTGACTCATGCGTGAAATTTAAGTCATTTTGACCTGTTTTCCCGGTATGGCGTTCCAATTATAGAAAGGGCATTCGGAATGTAAATAGCAGACGGTCAGAATGCAGGAAGCATATCATGCCTCAAGTTAGATCTGATTGAGAAAAAATATTAATAATTGAATACCTTAACCTGTAAACAGGAATGTCATTAGTGTTAACCCAAAAGTCGCTACGACCTATTTTTCTTCGTGGTAGTTCCGGTTATTACGAAAGACTGACCAAGTTCCATGAATGTACCGTGCCACCAGCTGAATATTTTGCTGTAAAGATCTAACTCTGGCGATGTTAAATTTAAAACGCGTTCGTGCATGAAAAGGGGGTTACTTTTCTCCTCTCCAATCTAACTCCTTTCAATGGATCTCAAGAAAGGACACTAAAGTCAACTAACTATATCATACCTGCAAATTATGCCAGGAAATTAAATTTTGTGGCCGGGGTTTGCATGTAAGCAACAAGGTCATTAGTGTAAGAGAAGTACTTCGTTGTAAATTGCTTTCCCTGGGATGGTTCAAAATATTAATGACCAAGCTGCATGAAACTATCCTGTCCTAAGGTACTGCTAACGGCGAGAGAACAAGACGTGCAAGCCTATATAAAAAAGCAATTAGTGTAAAAATTAAAGTCAGTATGGCCAACTTTTGCCTCGAAGATTTCTGAAATAATCTGAGGAAAGGTGTATCAGATTTCATAATCATACAATTTTTATAGATTAGGACTGAACACATAAACACCAAATTTACCAAGCAGTAAAAACAAAGTCATTAGATTAAAACATTATAAGAACAATGCAAGAAACACGTTGACAAATGTCCATGAAGATATTTTATGGCAGGGGGAAAATACTTTAACGCTATATATATATATATATATATATATATATATATATATATATATATATATATATATATATATATATATATATATATATATATATATATATATATATATATATATATAAACCTCTTTGATTGAAAGTGGGTTACTCCTTATCTAGTAACGTTAAGGGATATGTAACTGTTTAAGACCGCACCGGTAATCATTATGATATACTTAATCTGAAATTATTATTGTACCTTGTGCAAAAAGGGTCAAGACATTGTTAGAGTTTTTTCGTAGTTTTTATTGTTAAAAAGCACGGTAGACACTTTGCTAAGGTGATTTCACGATTGGCATTGCTACATCATATATTTAAAGAATTTTCATTCGTACTCTATGGAGTTTCGGACCCATGTCCTCAGGTAAAAGGTACCCATCGTATTGCTTGTAAGTACCGACTTCTATATCATTTCGAACGTGCACACCTCACTAAAAATAATGTCACAAAGTCGATAGCATAGGCATCCGCGCGTAATAGACACATCTACATATCGACCTAGTAATTAATTCTCCTCTGTACAGCGGATTCCTAAGACATAAATTGGGTGGTATAGAAATAAGTATAGAGGTTTATAAAATATGCAACAAGCAGAATAGAAAGTGCATTCCCTGGATTACACACACACACACACGCACGCGCGCACGCACACACATACATATCTACATAGAAGTAATAGTTGTAGAGTATTGATAATAATAGTGGTTGTTGTTGCTGATGTCGTCGTAATTGCTGTTGTAATATTAGTGGTAGCAGCTCTGTTTCTCGTTTGTAAGCTGATTTAGACTCGAACAACCAGCAACAACATAAAGATTCGTAAAAGAATGAACGAAGAATGGAAACGATACAAAGAAAGAAAATGTCTTAATTGTTTAACAGTGATTGTATAAAATAAGGAAAAAATTTACATTGTACTTCATATTTAAATTATTCTTCTACACCTGGTGCATAGTTTTATTATTTTTTATTAGAAAAAAAACATGATTCATTTGATTTAAGATTTAGTTACTTTTCAGAACGTTATTTAAAGGAGATAATAAATCCTTTACTTTGTACGGATAGCGTCACTATTCGCGATAACGAGACCACTGTCCAAATGTTATGTACTCAAATGGTGCGTTCCTAAGTTAGATAAGCAGTCAGGTTACATTATTTAAAGGGGTTACTCCCCTCGTACTATTAACCGCCCTCTTCAAATGTATTTTATGGACTAATGTAAAGAATAATGAACAATCCTGCATGCCCTATGTTTAGAAAGTGAACAAAAAGGTAGTTTCTTTTTCTTTGTTACTGTATTTATTCCGTTGATGTGAGGTCAATGTGCCGAAAACGTTTTTTATTTATTTATTTATTTATTTATTTATTTATTTATTTATTTATTTATTTACGTTGAAATTCAAACAATATATCTGAATACACGTTTGTTAGGAAACCGTCCACTGTACGGACAGTTGCTAAACAAATAAAAAGCCTGTAATACAAAATATCTTACAGCGACGATGTCCAACCAAAACCAGGTACTGACTGCACATTTCTGACACACACAAATATCTATGAACACAATAATTCTCTGGTACAACAACGGAAAGTATAAGCAGACCTCTTGGTTTAAAGTTGAAAATTATCTATATGCTATCACATTACCGAAATTATAAATGGTCCGCCAATTTAACGACAAAGCAATTTTTGGCCACTCTAAATGATAGGAATACCTTGATTACATTAATGTAATACCAATCAGGTACAAATATTTAATCAACTGCCACTGAAATAATAATAATAATAATAATAATAATAATAATAATAATAATAATAATAATAATAATAATAATAATAATAATAATAATAATAATAATAATAATAATAATAATAATAATAATAATAATAGTATTATTATTATTATTATTATTATTATTATTATTATTATTATTATTATTATTATTGTTGTTGTTGTTGTTATTATTATATAAAGTCATGTGGTTAAAGTCCTTAGAGTGCCACGATCCGAGCACGCCTCTCCGCTGCTCTATACCCTACACTGCCAATCCTTGCTATGCAGAATTAAACACAAAATTTGTTCTCTGTGCTACGTTTCACTGACGGGCTCCAGTCCAACATTCCTATCTGACCTCACCATTGTGATGGTTGAATCAAATTGTTACTTTTCTTTAGAGTATACAATTAAGTTTTAAAAAAATATGCAATAATAGTCTTCATTTGCTTTGTAATTAAAAAAGTAATTTAATGGTTGCACTTTGATAATAAAATTTCACATAGAATAGAATAGAATAGAATAGAATAGAATAGAATAGAATAGAATAGAATAGAATAGAATAGAAAACTTCTGCAAGCGAAATAGGTCTTTTGAATTGATCATTGTTTTGTCCTTGCAATTTGAATAATGACAATATTGCTCTTAGAAAAATATTCCACGTTTTAATCTCTGTGTGTGTATTACATTCCGGACGTTAAATCTTTTGTACAATCTTTGAGTCCGATTCAAATCATTGGATATTTCTTTCCTACCTCAACTTATTTCAAGAAAAAAATCAATTCCTAACAAGACAAGGTCATCCGTAGATGAGGTGCTGTAAGTATGGAAGTTATAATTCCCTGGTTCTTAAAAGCAATCTACAGCGTTCTTTTAAGCACCATGCTGGAGTCTGTGTGTGTGTGTGTGTGTGTGTGTGTGTGTGTGTGTGTGCCCCTTTTAAATTCTTACAAAAATAATATAATGTCATAAACTTACTGTAGAGATATTAAGAAAGAAATTTTTGATAATTCGCACTTTGTGTTGAATTTTATTAGCTGTAGGGTTATTTTTTTTACAATTAATTATTTCATATGCATTAAAGATTATAAAAATATAACGAGGTTCGATACCCGCCTTCTGTGCTCTGGGCCGATTGCTTCAATGTGAACTTGGAAAAAGCACTTTGAACCAACAACCATAAAAGATTATAACCATTTTAAAACTAATTCCTCGAAAATACATCGATTTATTTGAGCGTTTCTATTTGTTTGTGTTTGTGTGTGTATGTGTGTGTATGTGTGTGTGTGTGTTTATGAAAGATCCTTTTAATTTATTAATGATAATGATTCTATTTCCTGATTATCCTTTTTAGTTATGATTAAAATTACGATACATATTCAAGTTACATTAAAGAATGCATCAGATTTCCAAAGCTGGAAATCAATTCTGTATTCTGTTCATTATTTTGAAAAAGTGAAACTCTTTAAATGTAAGCACAGCAGATATATCGTAAAGGGTTAGCTACTCTATTTGAAACAGAGTGTTCGCTCAAGAGTATGAATGATTTCTGACTGGAAATAAAACACAATCTTAAAATTACTGATAATGAAATAAATAGATGAAAAAGCAAAACTGTTATATTTGAGTAAATTGTGATAAATCGTGGCTGTGTCTGTGTGCATATGTGTTTAATATTTACCCCAAAAATTGGGTCTTTAACCTATAGCTGCAATTTCGTTTGAATCATTACAACACGTCAACGTAAAACTGCGTCCTTTTCAATGCCACTGATACCACATCGGTGATACAGATACACGAACAAACTTTACAAAGCTTTGTTATTATAATGTTCTGCTCACACTGAATAGGGTATCCATTTTCCACCTTTATCCTAAATGGGATACCATAGTGATTACGAAACATGTGAAAATGCAGTGTCAGAATCAAGTGCTGTTTTAATATATATATATATATATATATATATATATATATATATATATATATATATATATATATATATATATATATATATATATATATATATATATATATATATATATATATATATATGTATGTGTGTGTGTGTGTGTGTGTGTGTGTGTGTGTGTGTGTGTGTGTAATAAAAGTCACTCAGTGCCTTATGCAGAGCTTTGGCACATCTTCATTGCCTCTATAATGGATCACAAGTATTTTTGTTATGTCTTGATATGCAGTTTATAATTCTGGCGATGTACGAAAATCTTCAGAACCAGATTGATATTATATTTTCATCATAAGTCAACCGTTGGACATGAACAGAAAAAGAATAATCCATTTCGTTCAAGGCGCATTTACATATTTACAATGATAATTTGCAATCGGAATTTGACGCGTAACAAAATTAATGATCTGCGTAATTAATCTACGTGAATGGTTTTAAATTTTAAACATTTAAATCTTAATCACAAACTAATCAATTTTGTGCTAATGTTAAAACCAACGCCAGAATCACAGTTAAAGCATCCTTTCGTACGAAGACCATATGCTAGGTGTATTAACAACAGTTGCCAGGGAAAGCAAAGTTGCCTTGAAATGGAGTGTTGTAGGTTTAAACTTGAAAGCATGCTGCGATTGGGCATTTAATGGTAGGAACGTATTGTTTATGTCGATTAAATCTTCATTAAATAATTTCCTTCTTGACAAGCTGGATTGTTATAGTAAAGTCTCCAAATACATTTTAATTGTATATAGATATATGTTGTGTCTGAGTGACCCGTGTTACACGAGAGTATGTAGGGAATTTAATAGTAATACTAACACTAATAATAGTTCAAAATACATTAATGCAAAGAAAGCTTAATATAGGTGCAAATACGGTTGAGAAATAATGTGATATGAAACTGAACATTGTTATTGATGATTAAAAAATTTTATGTTGTTTCCATGTGAAACCCATGCAATGACAGGTCAAGAGTTACAGTCAAAAACTATATAGAATATTCCCCAGTACTCTCAGGAAACTATCATGTTCACTACCTCTTTATTCAGAAAGAATTCTTGATTTCCACTATGATAAGGGAATCTAATCATAACCATACTTTAAGGCACGCATTTTCCCAAGAGAAACACGAAACAATATTCTTCCTTTGGGGGGGAGTACAAAAATGATAATTTGAAAGATGTGTTGTTACACATGATTTTGCACTAAATATAATAAAAAATAACCTCAGGCGAAATAAGCATTTTCAAATCATCACAGTTTTGCACGTGGATTATGAACAATGATAACATTAATTATCGATGAAATGAATATTATCGATTTTTATTTGTATCTCTCTAATGTGCATGATAATTAAGGCTTAACATTTTTATGTTTAAGATGTTGACTAAAAGCCGATTCGTATTTTTCGAATGCTAAAATCGAAGTCAAAGTTGTGGATATTGTTTGCTACTTCAAGTTATTACGAAAAAAAACAATGAATTGTGTGAACATCCGTTTCGAATGGTCAACTTTAAAAAGCCCGTGGCAACCGTTGTCAGGCAACTCATGGTTGTTTGGAGATGATATAGGCACTGAAGGCACTATTCCATAAATCTTGAAAACAGTCTGTATGCTTATCATACCTTGCATTCTTTTGCATCGCTTTTGTAGTAGAACAATCTTTATTTCTGGTGTTTATTTTAAACCCCATATTAACTTGCAGTAAAAGAAACGAAGATTTTCTTAATCTTTGCCGTCCAAGTTTTGCTTTGACAGCTTATAAGTAATTGTGTGCTTTTCAGCCATTAAGTAACACAAGTGAAAATTGGTGCGCAAAATGGTTTTTAGCAGAAGAATTTTGGAATTACACACCATACACGCACACACGCTCAAGCAAACACATACACGCACGCACACACTTATGTATGTATGTATGTATGTATGTATGTATGTATGTATGTATGTATGTATGTATGTATGTATGTATGTATGTATGTATGTATGTATGTATGTATGTATGTATGTATGTATGTATGTATGTATGTATGTATGTATGTATGTATGTATGTATATGCAAAACTCTCCTAAAGGCAACATCACAAACTGTACATGTAATTGTTGTTCATATTATTATCTGAATGATTAACACTCTACGACACTCTACTATAGAAACTATATATATCGATCGAAATTAGAGATTACAGAGGTGGAATACCTGTCAAGGTTCAACAATCCCGTTTGATGGGAAACTTCGTCTATGGTAGCAAATTATGTCTGTGTCTGAGCATTTGCTTATGAAGAAGAATGAATGATCTGTCTTTATTTTGCAAATGTCATATCTAATGTACAAGACGCCATTGTATTTTGTTACACTTTTCACCAATGTTAAAGAGACGCCTAATACACTTTGCCACGATCGATGGTATCTGGCCTATTTAAATGAACTAATCACATGATGACCGGGTTTCTCGGTTTACATACTGCTGCTACATTCCGATACCTGAAAACAAATTCGATCCGGAAGACATTCATTTGGATTACCATTCTGACATCGATAGCTTATCCCTCATAGACTGAATTCCAACCCCACACATTGAACCATTTCTTTGTATTACTATATTATCCATTATTATCCACTATTATTACTAAATTATTTTTAATTTTTGTAATCATTTCATTATTTTTGGATTGTTTTTCATATTCTTTCTTAATCGTTATCAATGTTGTAAAGCGCTTAGAGCTTATAAAGATTAGGCGCTTTATATAGTCCTAGGTAATATTATTATTATTATTATTATTATTATTATTATTATTATTATTATTATTATTATTATTTTATTATTATTATTATTATTATTATTATTATTATTATTATTATTATTATTATTATTATTATTATTATTATTATTATTATTATTATTAAGAGAAAACATATCTCGATGTGTGCGAATTTATTACTATAATAGTTCATGGTGTCAAATACCAAGGTATAGAAACATGTAAAAATTACTTTGGTTTCCATTGGGAATTCAATGACTAACAATGCAACCGCGAATGAAATATTTCTCTCTCTCTCTCTCTCTCTCTCTCTCTCTCTCTCTCTCTCTCTCTCTCTCTCTCTCTCTCTCTCTCTCTCTCTCTCTCTCTCTCTCTCTCTCTCTCTCTCTCTCTCTCTCTCTCTCATTTAAAAAAATATGTGAAAGTTTTACTTCTTCAGTATTTCTGATATTTTAAAACATTTAGTTACCATGGTCATACAAACTTTGTGGTTTAGATGTGGTCTATGAATATAAAAAGTATATCTTACCTCAATCTTCTACGATGTCAAGATATGCAGTAGGGGTATGTTGCAGATACCCAGTATGTTTTATCATACCCATTCCGTTAAATTTTACTGATGCTTAATTCACTTTGATCAAAACAAGTATTCATATATATTTTATATGATGTTATGGTATTTTTATGAAAATAATTGTACTACATATGCAAAAGAAAAGAATGGCTTAAGAATGGGGGGAAGAGGAACATAGAGAGTTAGAT
>JAEAOA010001917.1:6682748-6710385 GCA_016746295.1 Potamilus streckersoni
GTTTAAATTATATATGTTATATTATATATGTGTTGCTTTCGGATGTGGGCAATAAAAGGAATAGCATATTCCTATAAATATTAATACAAAATGTTATTTGGTTAATATAATGAACATTCCATTAACAATATACATTAATTTACTGTTTCGTTTTCGTTTCCAGACTTTTAATGTTATCGCTGAAAGTATAATTTTAAAAAAAAACAGAGTGGGACAGACAGATGTACATGTTCGTATGTACATAGTTTTACATACTGGCGTTCGTACATGCAAACATATGCATACATACAGAAATAAAGACATATATAAGCAGCAAGAGAGACAGATGAACAGTACATTACCTGATTCTTTACTGATGACAATGCAGCAGATACTTGCCAGCACAATCACAGTAATGTCTGTTAAGAAATAAGAATCAGTACTTTCGTAAATCAGTAAAATCTCAACTGCATTTACATCAGATTAAAAGAAAACCTGTCGAAATAAAACATAGGTAACTATCTTTCCTTTGAAATAAGACGATGACGTAAATGATCTGCAACAAGTCACATGTGACATATAAAAACATTTTTTTTCTATTTTATTTCGTACTCACTAAATATACTCCAATGGTTTAGTTTTTATTAATGATATCATTGAATATAGCTTAAAACTACCTCCTTAATACAAATGATTTGAATCAGTTGGCACCTTGATGTGACAGACATATAAAACAGATCTGCATGTTTACAGTTTTATATTAAAACAAATTTATCTTTATCTTTACTTACCCTTAAAAACCAACATTTTGACAACTCAAAATCCGTTACGGAGGCGTCCTCAAGCTAAAGAAGTTTGTTGCAGATAAGTCTGTATTTCTCATGCAATAGCTATTTAGACTAAGACTCTATCCGGGATGTGACGAAGAAGCAATGATTGGTTACAATTATTTTGACAACGATTGGATGTTAGCCTTAGGGCGTCAACTCAATATTAAAGTTTTGTGTAAGCCCCATAGCTATGAAACTACCAGTAGGGATTTGAGACTGCTAAGCCTGGTATTTGAGTACTCGTGATTAATTTATTCATCAAATTGAATCCCATCCGATCCGAGAGAACAGTGGAAAATATACAAGTCACGTACTAAATTCTACATGTTTAATTAGAATTAAACACACACACACACACACACACATATATATATATATATATATATATATATATATATATATATATATATATATATATATATATATATATATATATATATATATATATATATATATATATATATATAAGAGAGAGAGAAACCTTACCCAATCATTTGAAAGAAAATGAAAAATAGAATAAAATATATTGTGGTCAAATTCGTGATAAGGGTTTGTTGTTATACTAGAGTCCAAATTGTGATGTGACAAACTAAAAGTTTTTTTCCAACTTTTTATCACATTTTCCTGTTTAGTTTTTACTGCATGATGTGTAACATGTTTGAGCGTCTTGACAAGGTACAGATTTCCCTCTAATCTAAACATAACATTTTATAAAGCCGACATTTAGCTTGCATTATTTCTCTTCGCTCTGAAAAGGAAATCAATGCATTTTCTCGAACGAAGCCAAACAAACCATAAATACACAAACAACAACACAGGCCACACATCCGTCAAAACTTTGTTCATATTTTTTTTCTTCTAACTTCAAAGACCGTCAGTCATGGCTGAAGTAGTTGGTTAGTCGAATGAGGGCGATGATTGCCAGTTAATATGAGCAAATATCGTTACGTGAATTACAAATGTGTCCCACTCCGATTTGTTACCTGTACAAATTACAAGGAGTGATGAATCATTCTGTTTTGACCTTGCAGATATACGATAGTGGAATTAATTATGTAGAGGTAGGGCCAATAAGAGGGGTGGGTTGCAACCGAGGATATATAATCAGGGCCCGGGTTTGTAAGGGAGCCTGATACGAACAACACTTTTTAATTTTATAAAAGCTAATTGTAAAATGAACTAGGAGAGGCCCTGGTGTTTCTTACCCCAGGGCCCTTTATCGCTCTCTAAGCCCTTGGTAGAGGTTGACATGTGAACCATCAACAATCTTGTTTAACGTTTATTTCTCATTGTTATGCAAAAAGTGTACTTCAATTTACAAGGAGTACTTCAATTTACAAGAAGTGTACTTCACTTTACAAGAAGTGATAACTTGTCCCTTTTCGTAACACTGTTAAATACCTGACTTGTAACAAAGTAATTAATCATACAGAGACTTACATTATGACCGACATCATTGCTGCCAAATGTTTATCACTAATTATTATGCCAAAGGTGTACTTTAGTCTACTAAAACAATAGTATTCTAAGAAAAGTCAGTTGGTACACTGAATTGCATTTAATGAATAAGTTAAAATTTGTCTTGCATAAGGTCATCACCCTATAACGATGTACATACTCGTGTTCATAAGAAGATATTTGTTATGTATCTATAATGTGTCCATAATAATTTGTGTCCGTGACTTAGTGTTGTGGATAGAGTTTGTGCATACTTTACTTTTGTCGTAATTGTGACTCAGCTGGAGTTTTTGTTCTTAATATATCTGATATTAATAAATCTCATTGTAGTCATATCGTTGTGATAACTATCGATCTCAATCTCAATAAAGCACGACTTGAAATCCAGAAGAAAAATATACACCATTTTCAAAAAAAGAAAATCAATTTCAATTGTTTAGAATATTTTTATACAGCGTATAAAATTAATTATTTTTCTGTTGTTTTGAATGCAATAGCTGTAAACTGACACTGGTCTTCAGATCAACATGAGTAAAAGAGAATGAATACAATCATTGATAAAACTGATAAAAGGGAAGTTTTCATTAAGAAAAAATAATTAATCTTTAGGTTTCTGGAGAGGTGATCGAAATAAATCTCATGCTGCAATTTAAAGAAAAAATTAAATTATAATAAAATCATTTAAATTTCAGTCTTACTATGCATTCTTGAATAAGAATGAAAACGGAAGTCTTTTTCTTCACAATTTTTCTAGCTTAAATATATCGAAATGATTTCGATGGATATTTGACTGCTGTTGATGTTAAGATATCTTCTTTTAATGTCTAATTCTTGACGTCAATGACACGGTTTTAGAAGGAATTAGCACAAAACATTGCTTTTTGTTAGACAATTGCAAGCACTATTTACGCGCATTACCGCAATTGATCGCTTTCATCGTTGAATTTAATACTATATTTATGTACATATCGAGTACAATGCTAAATATTCTGGATACACGTTATGTGGCCATTGCTGACAAATTACAACACTTTTGAATTTATTGTGCAATTTGGACTGTAATAAGTAGGAATAGTACACAATATCATACTGCAGTAAGAGTGGACATATACAAAAATGTATATATTTAACTATCATTTACTGAAGCATGAAATGATGTCTACAGCAACAACAACTTTTTGGAAGTGTAATATCAGGGACAGTAGGTAAGCACGTATTTGATGATATCCGGGTTCAGCCAAAACGTCAGATGTTCTCATGTGAACCAAACAAGTACAATTCAAACAAGATAATCATCTTGTTTTCTCACGCGTAACAAAACTCTATTTCGCTAAAGGTGTTTACGTGCGAATTTGACGTTTTTATCACCAGATAAGAAGTATGTGTGTGTGCTTTCGCTTCGTGACCAGAAAATCGTTTCGTCATTTAATATTTGTTCCAGTGTGTTGGTGATCTTTCTTATTATGATGCGCACGCGACACTAATCCATGTAAAGCAAGTAATCGGCATGTACATAATGGATAAATTCTTAAGAATATTGCAGTGAAAAGTCAAATCGACGGTTCATTTTCAACAGTCTATAAAGTAGAGGCCATATTATGACAACGGTAGGCTAAGATTAATGATTCAACATCGCTATATAGTTACGTATTGAAAGATTTTTTTCTTTGTTCAAATTTATGACCATGACCCGTTCTGACAGGACTCTATCATAGGATAAGATAGGGTCCGTTATCAGAACGGATCATGAGGGGAATATGGTATTTTTGTCACTCTGAATGATTTTTTTCCTTCAGATTATTATTTTGTTTATTTTGCTCAACACCAAAATCGCGTCGAGCACCTGGGGACAGTACCAATCAACAGATAAAATGGGAACACATAAGTGAAAAATGTACGCACGCCTAACTTCCCTATTTACGTAATGCAACCATTTGGATCATATCGACAATTTTTCCCTAGTTGATACCGAGATAGTCTAGTAGTTACGATTGGTATTACTGAATTCATAGATCTGAACATCCGGGCAATTAACAAGAAGAGTGCTCTCTCTTGCATAGATACGACAGCTTCCGCCTCCCTGTAGGTGAAACTTTAACCTCTCGACCATTATTCGAAGGCAGTTAGAGTAACAGGCATGCTATAAATATTGTTACATTAAAAAATGTCTAAAACGTGGAAAATAAATAAGTAATGACGTGTAAGTTCCAAATGATTTATTTTGCTAAATTTATGACTTAAATAGAAGAACTCTTTGATATTAAAATGAGAATCTGCTACACACTACCTCTTTACTAAATCCCGGAAAACAAATTGTTAGAAAATTTGAAAGGGCTTTTGTTTCTTAGACTTTATTATTATGGTCAAAATTTTTTTATCTTATGTTTTAATAATGTTGCTTCATAGACTTTAATGTTAAGGACAAAGAATTATATTAATATAAGAATCTCCTGAAATGAACTTATAAGTTTCTATGTTCATATCATGCCATGCAGTATCGGTCAGCAACAGCAGGAGCCACCTAATGGTGATATAGTTCATCATTTACTCGCTCGCTGTGAAGGTATAACATATGCACGTAGACGCATGTAAGCACTATATGGTGACTAGCAGCAGGGAGGGTGAACCCTACAAAATTTTGCGACGAAATCGATTAAAGCCTCAGAATGCCCAATAGAGCCTTCCTACGAAATCTCATATTTTAACCCAAAAAAAATTAAAAATAATGACCCCATTTTACAAATGGAGCCTTAGCGATTTTGTCGTGAATATATTGTCATAACCACCCTCAAATTGCTGCCAATAATTGCTATCATCTACGTCGCAAATATGTTGTCATAACCCTCCCTGCTGCTAAAAGGATTTCAGGGTTAATGCAAATGATTTAACCAAATATTTGATCAAGTCCAATACGATATCGTGACCGAGGGTCGTGTAAATTTATTGTTATAAATCCATGTGGGACTGACTGAGCATGACTAAAGTAATTTTTGAATCCATTGAAGTCCATATCGGAACACCATGTCTGCCAAATATTTCGTAGCGTATGTGTATCAACGCCGTTGAATACAGCAAGAATATTGCAGTTATCGCGAATCACTTTTGGAATTTGAGTGTAGCGTTGAGTGACATATATCACGTCAGTGTTTTTATGCCTACCTCGTGAAAATATTCTAGCAGGGTTCTTTTGATTATCTAACATCACATCATCGTACACTACAAGATTGTTTATGTCTCTATCGAGATCTTCTACTGATGGTGCATCATTAATATCAGTAATAAAGTCAATTACACTTTCACCTTTAATTTCTGATGCATTTTCAGTATAATCTTTTAGCACTTCATAGCACCTTTGATCATCTACGGATGGGGCAACTAAATATAATTTATCCCACTTCATAAATCGCATTATCAAATTAAGCAGCAATTGTGTTTTACCCGATCCAGATGGTCCGATTATAATGGCACGGACAGAATTCGGAAGCGCTGCGTGGTGTTTCACCGGTTCTCTTCTTTTAGTCGCTGAAAAATCAATTATATTCATAACGCTATATATAAATTATGGATTTATATTGTGTTAAATGTAAACAGCGTACTGATACAACCGATCAGACAACCATTACAACTAAAAACAATAGACTAGCGCTTACTGGTAAGTGTGTAACATGTGGTACAAAAAAATTTCGATTTTTAAAGAAAAGCAACTCGGAGGTGATATTGCCGCAAAACTTGGAAAACTCCCCGGAACCCCATGGGCAAAATACCCCGGAGAAAAACACCTTCCAGGATATAATTACTGTGGTCCCGGAACAAGATTAGATATCAGACTTGATGATCAAAATCAGCCCCGGCCTGGTGAGTATCCGATAAATGCTATTGATAAGGCATGTCATGCTCATGATGTTGCATATAAAAGTAATAATTTGCAACAAAGACATCTCGCAGATGTAAAATTAATTCATGCGTTAAATGCTATTCCCGATAAATCCTTCAAAGAAAAATTGGCTTCATGGTTGGTCAAATCAGCTATGAAAGGCAAATTGGTGTTAGGTGCTGGTAATTAAAAACACTAGTGTTTTTATAGTATGGAATCTATTTATTATTCACCAAAAGGATACTGGAGGGGTAAAGCAGCAATTAGTAAACTCGCTAACGCTGCAAAAGTGAAAAAGTCCACTGCGGAAGATTGGTTATCCAAACAAGCTATATGGCAAATTTATCTACCACCGCCTAAACAAATTAATTATTCTCATTTTGATGTTACCGTACCCAATGAAGTTCATTAGGCTGATTTATTGTTTTTACCACATGACCATGGTTACAAATACGCCCTAACTGTAGTTGATATTGCGAGTCGATTTAAACAAGCAGAACCATTAAAAACAAAGTCAGCTTTTGAAGTCGCTTCTGCATTTGAAAGGATTTATAGACGAGGTCCTCTAAGATGGCCAAATCTATTACAAGTTGATCCTGGCAAAGAGTTTCAAGGTGCTGTTCTATCAACAATGAAAACTCATAATGTTACAATACGACGGGGGCATACTGCGTTACATCGTGATCAGGCAATTGTAGAACGATTTAATCGAACTCTTAGAGAACGGTTATTTGGATATCAATATGCAAAAGAATTCATCCAAGAAAAACGATCTCGTGAATAAGTCCAAAGGTTACCGAGTGTAGTTGCAGCGTTAAATAACGAGATTACTCGAACTATTAATATGAAACCAAATATTGCAATAAAAAAATATATACCCGAACAACCACATCGGGTTAGCACTCAGCCACTTCTCGGTGATGTTACTGTGAGATATTTATACGAACCAGGAGAACTTGAAGGTGGTAAAAGAAGAGCTACTGATCCTTTATGGAGTGTTACTACGCATAAAATTTCAACCATAACGCGATCAACTGGTAGATCTCCAATTTACAGATTGGATTCAACTGCACCTCAGCGTGGTTTTACACGCGAACAACTACAAGTCATTCCGGACGATACTCAATTACCGCCACATGGTCTTAACTAGCTCCGTTACGTCTATTACACTCAAGACAGGTCAACATCACATTGTTTCTGACATGACCAAGACTGTTATTTTTTCTGTCTACGGTGAATTGTCGAGGGTCTTTATCCGAATACTGCCAGTGCATTATACAATTGCAACTGGCACAGTGATTATTCTGTTGTTCTTTTAATGTGATTATTTCTTCAGCATCAATATCAAATTCTCGTTGTTTTTTTTTTGTCCTGCTGTTTGTAACCAGAGAGTTTTTTTATTAATGATGCTAATATCAGTGCTATCATCGTTTGCATTAAAATCATCATCGAAAACAATCCTTCGTAGTTGATTTATTCGTACTCTGGACACTGCGAGATAGACTAAATTTGACCATTCAATGCGATTATCAACTATCCAAACAATTGTATCCGTGATGGTCAATCCTTGTGACGAGTGTATTGTTGTTACATAACCAAGCGTCCATGGTGATTTATCAGCGCATAATGCATCTTCTACAGTATTGATATCAACTAGCACAATATCATTTAACACTAGAATCGGTTTCTCCGTCTGGCCTGGAATTTCAACTTCAATATTCTGTTTTCGTGTATCCAATGGTCTATAACACAACGGTACTGGAAATGTTGGGAATTTTTTCTTGTGTAGCTCAAACAACTTTTTTTGAAGTGCGTCTCTGACTATCTTTCTACTTGCTACTATAAAATCATTTGGTCTCCATGTTTCCCAAAAATCATTCATAGGCGTTTCAGAAATTATTTCACGCGCTACTTCACATTGAATTCTATCGGGTTGTAATCTAATTAGTTTTTTAAACTCACGTAACTGCTCATCGAGTGCTCTATAGTCAGTATCAATTTCTTCGTAATAATCAACAAATCCTTTTAACCAATTATGCGGACTTCTAGCAACAAATGGTGGTGGTTGACCATGATCGCCGCACAATATAACTTTTGTATTATTTTGCAATAACCAATCAAGAACCATTTTTAATACATCTTCTGAAACAGTACATGCTTCATCCCAAATAATAACCGAAGGAATAAATTTCTCACCCATTCGCTCAGGAGTCCAAGCATCGCCCTTGTATCGAAAAAAACTATGATACGTGCAAGCTTCAACGGAAAATCCTTTGGATTTTTGGCGTTGTTTTATCTCTCTCGCTAGTCTATGGGTTGGTGTGAGTACAATCATGGACGTTCTCTCTCGATATAATTCTATCACACGTGTTGTCTTTCCAGATCCACCACAACCGTTTAAATAAACAGTTTTATATCTACAAATTGGATCTGATATCGGTGGTGCTTTAGACAGAAAATCCTTTGGATTTTTCACTGATAGAATTATCGTTTTTCAGGTAACTGCTTTTAATTTCAACGTCTGCTGATTCAGAATAATCGCATTGTATTTCACGTTTAATTCGCCATGTTCCCCAAGTCTCTTCGCTATTAGTAAATTTAGTTACCTCTTTGATATATTTTTTATCGACATACATTGAATCAATTGCAACTCTAACTGCTATACTAGGAAATCTATTTATCATTGCAAATAAATTGATAGATGCATAACCCAGCATAGAAGCTCTCAAATGTAGATATGCAGAGCTTTCTCCATCACTGTAAGTAACAACTCTACCTAACTTTGTTTTATTGGACAAGAAGGCTCTTTTACAATTTGCGTATCTATTTTTCTCTACTGCATCTTTAATAACGAAGTCGTATTCGGCATCGTCTATAATCAATCGTGAGGATTGTCTTTTAAAGTTGAATTTTTTTCCACCTTGTGTAAATTTACCGATTATTCTTCGGCCGAGATCCTTTGCTTCATTATTTCGTTGATTAAATATCTTTTTTGACCATTCAATGATGTACTCCTCGTCAGCATCAATATGTTTTCTAGACTTATCGATTATACTATCAAGACATTCTGGTTCTGGTAACCAGACATTGGTTTGTTTTCGATATGAGATAATCGCTTCGCTGACAATCAACGAAACTAACATTTTACAATCAATCATATATCGCAATAACACTATTGGTAACCACATCCTTTCAGTCATGTGTCTACCAATCCAAACATACAACACGGATGAAGTCCTTCAGCGAATTCAAATGATACTACGCGAGCAAAACCGGTCAAATCAAAATCAGGCAGTGGTCCATTAATAGCAACGCGAGTCATTTCATGTGTGGGATGTCCAAACCGTTTAAAATACTCACCAGCGAATCCATATCCTAGAAAACTTCCTGGATAACAGGCAACGATATCAACTGATATCATACTTTCACGATTGTACTTAACGTTCCATAGACCGCCATGATAATATTCCAAACAGCTGGATTGAACATCCTGTAAAAACCCTTTTCGTGTTGGTTTCCAATTATTTTTCTTTCTTGCAAAATGAGCTGCAACCGATGGAATTGTAAAACAATTTGTAAGTAACTGTTCGTAATCGTCGGATTTTCCATTAAAAACGCTAGCGTTTTCACTGAGACTTATTGCTAGATTTTTTTATCCTATTATGTAGACTTTCAGTACGATATAATTCACCGTTAGGTTTCACAAATTGTTTCACAAATTGATTGAATTGACATTCTTCATCTTCAAAACTATGAAGTAGCCATACTGATACAGGGTCGTTTTTACACAAACTAACAATAGCATCGAAAAATCTTTCTTCAGTGAGAATGCCATCCTTGGTGAATTCTTCTGGGATATACTTCACTGTCCTGTCTCGCGGAAATATTGTAATCGCGGATGTCCATGCGTGTTTGTTATGATCAATAATTTTGATTGGAGCTCCGTTTTTATTGTATTTCGATTCGTATAATACTTCGCCGGTTATCGTTGAAACGGTTATCGGAAATCTCAACGACTTTTCCAATCTAGCTATATCGGAAATAGTCGCTCCGTTCTCTTTCACTGTTAGCTCCCATTGATCTATTTTTTTTTACGTCTTAGATCGGTTAATTTATTCCCACGGAGTGCATTTGTAAAGTGTTCTATGACACGTTGTGCCACACAATTGAGTGGTTTTTCTACTGACGTTGACTGTTCCATTGGTGCTAGTTTTCCAATGTCAGGTTTCTTATTTAACGGATACATCCCATAAACAATTGCTGTTTCTGGATACGCTTTTTCATAGTATGGTTTATCAATTCCAGTTAACAGCCCTGGTCTGGAATCACGGCTAACAATGACTGTTGTCCTATTTTTGAGAATTGGTTCAAACTTGTCTCTTATAACCCAATCGCCCGATTCTAAATTGATAATGAATTTCACTCTGAGAAAATACCTTTTATTGCCAAGTTGTGATAGTATCATAGCTGCTGTTTCATCATTCATTCTAGCATCAACAACACCATCAATTTTAAATGTTGACCAGGTGTGTGATGCACCGTCCTGTTTAAACTCATTAACACAATCTCGTATTTTTCTAATCAGACTTCTATTATTTATTCTCTCTTTTGGTACATCTTCGAGGGTTCTATCAAGATTGAATTTAATATTTTTATAAGGCTTGATTGCCGATAATCTCTTGAATTCTTCATTCATATAAATAAAGCAAACATTTATATAGAAACTTTTGATTATATATAATGAATCATTGCAAATGGCTTATGATTGGATCAGTAACCCCATGCAATAAATCGTGTAGAGGTGAATTCTGTGGACATCACTTACAGAGTGTCAGAAATAATTCGACAGGCCCGTCCCCATGCATAAATTGTGGGGTGGGTGTGAGAGGAAAATCACAATTATGTATCAATTGTGGGGGTAAGCGGTTTAGAGAATTGAAACGTTATTATGATAAACGAATAAAAAACGCTATCATTGACCCTAACCATGACTCTGTCAAAGACAAAATCATAAAAACCCCTCAAGACTACATTAATAGATTTATAAATAAAGCAAATGATGAATTAGACAAATAGTATTATTATATATAAATGGAGCAAGAATTCAGACCACATCCAATACTCGTTAATTATGAAATATCTGCTGATGGTGATGTTAGAAACCGCAGACTGAAAAAGTCAATTGGTTTTGTTAATAATCAAGGATACTTGCAATTTACTGCTGGAAGAAAGAACTATTACGTTCACAGAATTGTCTATGAAGCATTTAATGGATTGATTAAAGATGGTAATGTTATTGATCATATTGACTCTAATCCTTTAAACAACGCGATTTCCAATTTACAATGCATTTCTCAAAGAGAGAATACAAAAAGAGGAAAGACAGGGAAATACTCAAAACGACGCAGGGGAGTTAAATCATTTGATACAACGACGAATGAAGAAAGAGTTTTTCAATCAATGAATGGTGCGGGAAAATATATTTGGAATATGTATGCCTTCAGTACGAAAAGTTGCTGAAGGGATTTATCAAACAGCTATCTCAAAGAAAAATGGACATAGAATAAAGTTTTCATACGCATGAAATGACTCTCAATAATTACTATTAATGAAATATATTTTTTTATTCTGCTAAAGCAGAATAATTTTTTTTAGCAGAATATTTTTTTATTTTTTTATTTTGTTCCGTATTTCCCCTCATTACTACTGATCGTCACGTGACTATCCTACTTTCGATATTGATAGAACAGTATTCCCGGATATGTAAATTCGTGCGAGATAAACGTAGAAAACACATGTAAAATTAGATTGAATTAATAATGTGTGATTCTCACGTACGTATTTAATGGTTAACTCGGTATATATACGTATCAGGCATGTACGGACCTTGGTTTTGTGTTATTGTTCCTTGTTTCTAAAGACTGTATTGAGAACAGCAGTTAGGGTTTTGTTGGAAAAACCTGTACAGGGTAGACAATTTGACAGAGTTATGTATGGCCGTGAATCCAAATTATTATTACGGTTATTATAAAAATTAATGAAAAAACAAAAATATTTATTATTATATAACAGCTGTATTCTTTAAAAAAATGTTTTATTCAAGTATTTAGTTTCATTTAACACCATGAAATGTTATTAATTAAGTATTTAGTGGTAAAAATAACACACCTACACATTGACACTGCATTATTAGTCACATTATATATAATATGAACTGTAAAAGTTTGGGGCTTTAAACGAAGCCCAATATTGCCAATCAAAACTCCCACGCCATTGACATGGTGTGTGGTTGATTTTTTTCAACTGCAACCATGGTTAATTTCTTGGGTTGCTTTTGATTGGTAGATTGGGTGTAGTAAGTCCGCCCCGTCGTTTCATGTTTGTATCGTCCTGTACTGTCCCTATCATTCATTCATTGTAAATATTCATTCATTGTAAATATTACAATACCTTCATTCATTCATTGTAAATACCTTCATTCATTCATTGTAAATATTCATTCATTGTAAATACCCCCCACAACATATCTTCCGGAAGACCTAATATAGCATTTGTTACGTTAGAGCTTCCAATTGGGAGATCTATGTTTGTGCCTATCATTCATTCATTGTAAATATTCATTCATTGTAAATATTACAATACCTTCATTCATTCATTGTAAATATTCATTCATTGTAAATATTCATTCATTGTAAATACCTTCATTCATTCATTCATTGTAAATATTCATTCATTGTATATACCTTTATTTATTAAGTTAATTAAGTACATGTAACGTTATATGTTCAATGTTTGTAAAGAAATCACTTGGATTTCACGTCTAATGCCCATATAACCCGCCCTTGAACTCGATTGGGGGGTTAGGGTATTGTATAAGTCTTTAATGTATGACGTGCGAGATAAACTACAACTTAGACAGCAAGCGCAGACTGACTTTTCTATTGGGAGTGAACAGCTTTTTGCCCCTGTAACTAAAGCCACTAAAGATATGAAACTTGCAACAGAACGTGCTATCCCTAGAAAAGAAGCACCTATTATTGATGTGCTGGGAAAGATTGCTACAGAAACTGAAAAAACCAAGGAGGAAATAAACAGCTTTCAGGTGAGTTACAAACTCAGCGAGAAATACAACAAATGGATAATATTAATATTGATGATAACCCCGTTGAAGGTGCTAGTGATTCTATTGAAAAAGTTTCCACTAAAAAAAGTGTTCCTTTTAGCGAGAAATTCACTGATGAAGCTATAGAAAAAATCAAACAAATTCAATTGCTGAAACCTAAAGAATATGAGTTATTTGGTGACTTCGCTGTCAAAAGTTATTATAATAGGGGGGAATTTTTAAAAGACGAGTATAAAAAAACACAATAAAACGAGATGACTGGGTGGATTGGATATATAAAATTAATAAAAAAAGACCACGGCAATTTAAAAAGGGATACATTGGAGTACAGAACTTTTCAAATGGGAGTTAATAGGTATGGTATAGAACAACAACAACTAAAAGAACAACAACAACAACAACGAAAAGAACAACAACAAAGTCGAGAACGAGGTCGAGGTCGAGGTCGACAATCTCCAGAAATTTAAAACGTTTCCGAACCAGCTCCAGAAACTCAAAAGGTTTCCGAATCAGAAAGTTCTTCAGGAGAGGGTTATGGAAGTTCTCATCATGATTCTCATATATGTCCTAGTAATATCATTAATGATATATCACGACTTGAGGTTCTTATGGGAGGTAAGCGAGCTGGGAATAACTCAGTCGAAATAACTAATGAAGCATTTGATATTTGCAGACGATTATTCCAAGGTGGGATAATTGATATTCATACGTATCGAGAACTCTTGGATGAGTTAATGGACGGAATTCCAGGGGAATTTAGTGGTTATTATAGCGATTGAAATTTCTAAATGCCTGCATTTAGAAATTACAAAGTCATTTCAAATAAGATGATAGTACACTATAATCACGATAAACCAACAAACGTGTATGTGGTAAACTCAAGATTGCCCGTTTATAAGGCATACTATGGAGACGGCCTTGGAAATACCATAGCGGGTTTATTCACAAGAATAGCCCCAAAAGTAGCACCAATTGCTAAACAATTAGCGATGAAAGCCATTGATGTTATTCGTAATACGGGAATTAACGCTGTTGGAGATCTTGCAGGAACGGCCTTTTTTACCGCAAAGAATAGAATAACGTCATTGGTGAAATCTAGATTCGGACGAAAACCACCACAAATGGTTTCAACACCGCTACCTTCAACAACAATGATGCCTGCAAATGTCAGTAAAGTGATAAATAACGCAGTGGAACAAAAACTCGCATCATTAGCAATGACTTCACCAGATAGTAGTAATATTGCAAGTATGATAGCGGGAAGCGGTCTTGGAGGAAATCGTAAAAATGTCAGACGAAAAAGAAAATGATAGCATTACTACATTTAGAAAACCGATAACGTTTTAGTATAAATGGCATTTTAAAAAAAATGCTGATCCAGCGTTTGATATGGCAGCACCGGTAAATAAAGATGATTCTAAAATTAACTATCAGTATTATGCCTATCCTGCAAGAGAGCCCAATCAACGGGGGGGGGGAGAGTTGAACTTCAAGTTCAAGATACAAGTAGATACTTTTTGCCGTGTGAGGCGTTTATTGAAGTAGAAGGAGAGCTTGTAACAGATATTGCAGCTGATACACCATATGGGAATGACCCAAATATCCGAGTTGGTTTTGTAAATAATGGCATTATGGCGCTATTTAGCAGTGCAAGATATATCATTGATGGAAAAGAAATTGAATCAATAGAACAAGATGTTAATATTGCAACAACAATAATCGGACTTGCGAGATATTCTGATGATTATACAAGGTCGGCTGGTCCGTCTATGATGTTTGCTAAGGATACTTCTGATCATCCGAACCATTATCAATTTGTTAAAGTACGAACTCCGCAAGCTACTGCAGAAGCTGATCAACAACTTGTAAATCATCCAGACCGTGAAGTTAGACCAGCCGCTGAATTCGAAATTTTAAAAAAGGTCAATGATGATTTCAATCTAGGATTTGCAACACGAAAGGGAGCATTAAAAGGACAGCATCGACGGTTTTCATGTGCTATTCCGTTACATCACATATTCGGATTTTGTAGAAATGTCAGAAAAGTCATCTATGGAGCAAAGCATACAGTCGTGTTAGTGCGAAAGGGGAATGACAATGATGCAATCTGGCGTGCTAATGGTGTTGATGATGGTAAAGTCAATTTAAATAAATTGGTTCTATGGATGTCCGTCTTGACACCAGCAGTTACAATAGAGCAACAATTACTATCGTTTATGGACACAGGTGGAAAATCATTGCTAAGTTGGCTAACAACAACGACTGATACGAAGCAGGATAATGTAAATGGTACATTTACATGGCACTTAGCATCAAAACAAGGTGTTTCAGCTCCACGTCATATCTTTATAGCGTTACAGGATGCAAATCGAGTGGGTCGTCAATTATCTAGTCATATGATATTTGATCCATTAGGAGTAAGTGAAGTTTCGTTGAGAATAAACGGACAACAAGAGCCAGCAGAGATTGTACAGCTTAATTATGATAACAACGACGTAGCACGTGTATATCATAGAATATTGTCGTATATGGGTCGTGATCAAAATGTTGATACTGGTTTGCAAATATCGCAAATTGATTTTGAAAAACACTATCCGATTTATTACTTTTCATTGGAACATCTTGATATGATGAGACAATCTGTTGTTGATATATACTTCCAAGCTCGGGTACAACGCCCTGCTGCTATAGCTGATTATAGAGCAGTTGCTGTCATTCTCAGTGATAAATCAATGTTGTTAGAAGGAATTGGCGGACGAATGAGACTTATTGATGCACCAGTAGAAAATCTTTGATTTTCCAAACATGTAATGTTTTCAAAAATCATTTGATTTTCCAAACATGTAGTTAGGATTTTCACAATAAGATGAATTAAAAGTGTAAATTATGTTGTAGAATAGAATGACATATAGTATTGTTAATGTCCAGTTGACTGATGGTCAGGTCAAGAATTTGAAATCAAAGTCGGCTAAAGAATGTGGAACCATAATAACGCTGAAACCCACTCAAATGTCTGGTGGTGCACATAAATTATCATTGACAGATCGTCAAATAAAACATTTCAATGATGCGCTAAAGAACAAACGAGGAGTTCAAATTGATTTTTCGAAAGCAGCAATCGCCAATATGATAAAATCAGGTGGTATATTCCCGCTGTTAGCTGCTATTCCAGCATTGATTGCAGCGGCTGCCCCAGCGGTTGCGAAGGCGGCAGCGTTAGGAGCCGTTGGTACTGCTGCAGGAATGGCCCTGAAAAAAGCTACTGGGAATGGCTATAAAAAAAGGAAAGGGTCTAAGACTACCAGGAACCCCATACAATTGGTACAAGGGCACGGGACTAAGAATACCAGGAACGGCTTATTAGTGGAAAAATCCCTAGGATTTTCACCAATGTCCAATTTTGATTTAATTGATGCTGTAAAATCGTTATCAATAAAAAACTTTAGAGGAGTTTTCATGAGAGATCAATTACCGTCAAAACCAATGAAAAATGAAACGGGTATTATCAATCTTGATAACAGCAGCGGAGAAGGAACTCATTGGGTCGCATATGCAATTGATCCACGTGGAATTGTCTATTTTGATTCATATGGTTTAGCTCCACCAAAAGAATTCATGCGATATGTATCCACAATAACAAAGTCATCTCCAATTTTTTATTCCACGCTACATAAACAACGGTTAAATGATCCACCGATATGCGGTCGTGAAGTATTAAACGTCCTTGCAGAGATATCTAGATTTCCAAGGAAACCACCACAAGTTGTTGTTAATGAATCTACTAGCGGGCAATGGCAAAAACATTAGCGTTATGATTTAGAAAAACGTTAGCGTTTTCGTATAATGATTGATATTTGGGGACGACCTTTATCAGAGTTAAAAAAAAAACAGAAACCGATAGTAAATTAGCTGTCGAAAATGTAAAAAAAATAATCGAAGATGAAATCGCCGAGACATTAAATTTGTCAAGTGTAGATCCTGGGGAAATAGTTGTATTTTAAGATCGCCAGGGCAAATTGAAATCTAGTAATGTTTCATTGGATGATATCTTAATACGAAGACATGACGTCGTTGAAGATACAATAGTGTTATATTCAAATGATGGAAAACTCAAACCAGGTGTACTTGTTTCTACAATCACAGATGCATTAAAAAATTTAGATGAAGAACTTGAAAAACATATAACAACGTATACTTCCCTTCGTAGAAATATTATCAATAAATTTTTTGGAACACCAGCGGTAACCTCTCCATCTCTCGCTGAAATTAAATCCAATTTTGATGAAATTAAATCCAATATTAAAAATATTAATGATGCTGGATTTAATATTATTAGAGATAACATTAGTAATATTAAAAAATCTATCGAGGATATTACAAAGTTTAAAACAGACAATCTTCCGCTACTTGAAAAAATAAAGATTCCTCATTAGAGGAATATCATGAATATGGTATACACAGTTCTCTCTGGATCATTAGATTGGGAACCTAAAAAAATACAATAACTCTCACTGTGTCAAACAAGGGTATTTATCGAGTAACAATAGTGTCACTGAACCAGTTTAATATATCATCATCGACTTCATATGGATACAACAACGTGATTTCAACGACTATTGACGTGGGTGAATACAAACGGTTTACAATAACTAGCACTGATCCTAATTTAAATAAGACATCATTTGTATGGTACATGGAGTTTGTAGCTGATCTAAATTAGAATTTTTAACAATTAGAAACCACTTGAGATTTTAAAATAATATGATTCCGTCATCGCAATATCGCTATGATACCGTCAAAGAGTTTTTAACGAAACTCAAAACACTCATTGATGAGTATGAAATAAAAATTAAAAAGTATCGCAGGAGAATTACCGCGATTGATGTTACAGTATACTCAGTATCTGGTATAATGGCCGGTGCTGGTATTATACTATCTTCAGTAACAATGGTAGCTCCGATTGCTGTCCCAATTGCTATTTCCGCGGTGACAACATTTGCTGGAATTGCAAATGCTATTACTAAAAAAACATCATCGTGTTCTCAAGAAAAACTTAACGACTATATAGTAAAACATCAAGCAGTATCTAACGGTTACTCACAATTATCCTCGTTGATGTCATCATCGATTGATGATACGATAATTACCGAAGACGAATTCTCCGCGATGATACGTATTTATGATACTACGATTAAAAACGCTAGCGTTTTTTCATCTATTGCAAAATTAGACATTGTAAATAATAATAATAATAATGTCGCAAGAGATTCAACTATTTCAGCGGATAGCAGAAAATACCACTCCGCGGAAAACAAGCATGATATCAGTATCGTCAACAAACCCTAAATTCAGTGTGAATTTTCCTTCCCCTGTTTCAGTAAAGGAAATCTCGTTGGCAAAATTACGAATGTATCATAGTTGGCCTAATATCAGATAGGTTTCATTTGGTGGTCAGAGACCTAATAATTCCCTAGTATTTGCATATAGAAATAAAAAAGATGACACTCCAGATTGGAACGTTGTTTCAATACCAACTGGGTCCTATCAAATTGAGCAAATTAATAATGAATTACAACGTAGAATAAAATCCATTACTAGAAGGGAATCAAAAATTGCGATAACAGTTCATGAACCAACACTATCATCTACAATTGAAATAGGCTCCCCTGGGTATGTTGTAGATATTTATAACAGTTCAATAAGAACAGTATTAGGATGGCCCGAAGATTCACCTAGAAGTGCTGGTAATTCCACGCCCGAGCCTGTAAAATCTGATTACGTCACTGATGAAATAGGACCTGAAAATCCATCAAAAACTTATAAAAAATTCGAGGATATAAACTTCACAAAAAGATATCGATATAAGGATCAATATGGTGAGGATGCATGGATAATTCCACTTTTTAATGATTATATTATACGAGAGGACGAAATTTTGGAAATGCATGATACAAGTCCAACATTTGTAGATATTAAAAATCACATCCTTGATAGAATGAATAATGATTTTTTGTTGTTATTACCCTCGCTAAGATCTGGCCTTCTTACACAAGCTGAGTTTCCTAGTGTAGTCGCTGCGGGTAATAAAATCATCGATGACATGGAAATATTTAATTCGAGGATTACTAATCTCTTCATTGATGAAAATAACCCGATTTCAAAAACTAGTTCAGCCCAAGATTATAAAAAAAATATAAATGAAAATCCAAATTATAAATTACCAGGATATAACGTTCCCTAGTTAAAGAAAAAACTCAGAACTGCCATTGACGAAGGATTTAATAAAATTTATCAATCATGGAAAGATAGCCAGCCGAAGCCTATTATCCTCACTCATAATAATTCTCCCGACGGCGACGGTAGACATATCGCACCGAACAATGTGGACATTTCATCGGTGATCGCGCTTAATTTAACGTGTGATGTAATCGAAGGAAGTTATCAAATTAATATGGAACAATCAAATCAAGCCCGACAAGGTTACATTCTTTATTCATTTGCACCAACAGCTCCTCCAGGATTTTTAATTGTTGAAAATCCGACTAATCCAGTCTATATGCAATGTCAAAATGATTTGCTAACTAGAATTAATTTTACACTCACCGATCAGTCAAATAATTTAATTGATCTACGTGGCGAAGTATTATCGATTAGTCTGTTTGTGAAAAGCTAACAAATATTTGGTTAAATAATTTGTATTAACCCTGAAATCCTTTTAGCAGCAGAGAGGGCGAGATGACAACATATTTGCGACGTTGATGATAGCAATTATTGGCAGCAATTTGAGGGTGGTTATGACAATATATTCACGACAAAATCGCTAAGGCTCCATTTGTAAAATGGGGTCTTTATTTTTTTTTGTGGTTAAAATGAGATTTCGTAGGAAGGCTCTATTGGGCATTCTGAGGCTTTAATCGATTTCGTCGCAAAATCTTTTAGGGTTCACCCTCCCTGCTGCTTGACTTATAGCTCATTACTGTGTGTATCCATCCAAAATTTAAGTAGTTTTAAGCCTCAAGACTTTCGTAAGCTTTCATAGTCACATGTGTAAAAAATGCCTATAGACAGGAAAACAGTTTATTATTAAATTAATAGATGTTATTGACAGTTATATGGATTAGGTATATAGGCACAATCAGATGTGATCAAGGAATTAGAAGAAAGGAACTGGGTAATAAAGCAACAAAAGAATATTCAGTAAAAAAAGCAGTTTGCATTTTAGTTTTGAAAACGATTGTCCATTGGCGGAATGTGCCAAAGCAGTTTGTATGTGTCAGTCTATAAAACATTTGCTGGTATGTGGCCGTCCTTGAAATATCTGCTTTAGTTCATTTATAAAAAAAATTGTTTACGTTAGAAAATAGTTACTTTGCACGTAGGGTAAAGTATTAAGGTGTTCAATATCGTGGAATATTGCACAATTCTGACAATATAAAGTTAACGGCGAAAATAGATGAGCATATTATATATATATATATATATATATATATATATATATATATATATATATATATATATATATATATAACACAAAAATATGTAACAGTGTGTTGTTCGCTAACTAAAGATGGATGCAATCTGTGAAAATATGTCATTATAACTCTATATTTTAATTTATATTTAATGTTAAAACAAATTACTTTGCTATACAAAATGCATTGTTTTCCCCTCTCATACAACGTAACAACATTTACCTGGAAAGGCAATTAAACAGAAATACAGACAGATCACCGTACTTCCTACGGGAGTGGTGACAATTTATGAGACCGTTTTCCCAAACAGCCGTTGGAAAATTGCAAAGACAATCATCGGTGTCTATAAAGTCTAATTTAAACTTATATCAGTTTTTTGCTGAATTATCAAGCTGATAAAAATAATTATACGCCGTTTACACAACTGGTATTGATACTTGAAAAAATAATTCTCATAGTGTGTTAATTGCTCAACTGGCACTGTTTGTAATATTTTTAATGGATGCTCCGCGTTGTTAGGCGAGGCTTCACTTACTCAATAACCCGGATGTTGTATATAAGACTGTTGTACGTTACGCCGGATCCATGAATAGCGTACATTCAACCAAGACTCAGTGGCTTGCATAGATGCTTATATTTTAATTATCAGTCTTACATGCACTAAAAGATACATACAAGGGCGGATACTTATCTGCCTTCTCACGCTACCTATCGAGGAATCAAGGCTGATATTTTAAACTAAACTTGTTGCGTAATAAATTTGTTACCGATGTTTAGCTCTGGCGTTTGGCTTCATATGCTTACAAAAACATGACTATGACGCGCTCAGTTAATATGCCAGTGTGAAGCACATAATGGAATACTTCCCCCGTTCGAGTCAACTGACAATCGGTTTAGGTGGCACTCACCAGTTATTAAGTACTTTTGAGAGACTGGTGAATATGGTGAAGTTGTTTGCATTTAAAACATGCACAGTGGTGAAAATGTTGGAATACCTCTGTGCTACTTTCATGTAATGTGGCTGAAATTTCTTTGGATATTGTACTTTTGAAAATTTTAAATGATCTTAGCAAACTGCTAATTAAAATGACTGCTCCCTTGTGCTCCAAAAATCAACCTGAATTGGTCTAAAATACACTCTCCTTGGCAGCTATTAAAATAGGGAAATGAATTTTGCCAAACTAGACAATACTAGTTTCTAAAAGTGCAATGAATGAATTAGCAAATACATTAAATGTAAAAAAAAAGTTATCGGCTCTTCTTTTTTTTTTTACAATTTACCACAGAAGTTCGGGAAATGAAAATGAGCAAGTGAAGCTTGCAGGTTTTTGAAAGGAGCACAACTGGACTAAGGCCAAGCTGTATACTCTATAACCCATACTACACCCATCAATCATACACCAAAATAAATAGAATTAGAGGTTCTTTGAATAATACCTAAGATCTACAAAGTCTTTTTTTAAATATCCAGTATAAGTAGTGAGGAAACCCGTGGAAATTCTTTTTCTTTTAAATTCCAACCCTATGCTAAATACGAAATTGTAGAGCGCCACCTTATTCATAGGTTCAATATTCCATTTTCTGTTAACCAATGAGAAAACAGCATTCCATTCCTTGCGTTGCACTTGCATATTAATTGCGCGCGATCATGGCCTTGTACCGTGGGAAAATGGCCTGGAATTCCAGAAATGTACATCAAAGTTATATTATGCGTACAAAGTAGAATGCCTGAGCTAAACATCGGTACCAAATTTATTTGCTACACGGAGTTAAGCTTAAAAGGTCACATGAAGTCGTGTAAGAAAGTGCATCATCCGGTTTTTTCTAGGTCATATATATATTTTTTTCAGAAGCACGTGCTTGTCATAAAAATAATTTTAATTTAAGTTTGTGAAGTTTAAAATGTACGATTTTCAAACTAAATTGTGATACTGAAGAATGTCTCAACCTTGTATCTGTCCTTACTCAAGTTCTCACCTCTAAAAATTGCCACAGATGACTCTAGGCTAACGCTACTATACCGATACTAAGCAAATGTTTTCACCTCCGCAATATGGCGGAAAGTAGGTCGCTAAGCTTGTGACGTCATGCCGACCCACCCTATCTTCGACGGACCACATGTGTTGTTTTTTGTCGGCATATTTTTTTCATTATTCTAAATATTCGGCTCCAGCATCCATACCATATTGCTACGTCCGAAAACTTCCGGAGATCCACGTTCTGCTCGTTTCCGTATTTACGTTGCAGTTTATATGAAATTGCCGACTGAGTTTTTTTTCTTCCTGAAATTCTGCGAATTACGATGAGTAATCTGCAATGACATATTTTGTTAAAAAGGGGGCTGGGACAGAAGATAAAACAAAAACAACGGTGACCTGACAGAAACATATTAAAATAAAATAGTCACCACTGATGGAAGCATTTTTTTTCTTTTGATAGGACATGGCACAGAAGTGATTATTATTTATTGATGACCATGCATGTAAGTTTTTTATTTTGCCGTTCGTGGGGTAGTGGTATGTTTAAATGGAATAGCCCTCACATTAAATTAATTTTTTTTACTCAATAGATTTTCAACAGTGTAATGTGTCGAATTTTGAAAACACTTAGAATCATTGGTTAAAGGAATTGTATTAAATTCAACTTAATTAAAGTAGAAAGGGCTAGATTTAGATAATTATTTTCATTTCATCTCTGAACGTCAAAAGAAAATTCGTTCCACGCGACCAAACTTGACCGAGTCATATGCTATAGTACAAGAGTATGACATAAGACCCTTTCCCAAAATCAACCGGTTAAAGGAAAATGCTTGGCAACAAATGACTGTTCAAAAGAACGTTTATTTACGGCATGATTAGCTGTCTTGACAATCAAAAATTCTACGTAGAAGATTTAGGAAACAGCCTATTCTGATTGGTTAATATGGATTTATGGGCGTAACTTTGTAAGAAATTAAGAAGTTTGCTTTGGAGGAATTCTTCAATCTTTCGTAAGGAAAATTAGATGAACTCCAAATTCGTAGCAAGTACGTTTTCGTTATTGAGTAAGGGGCCGGATAGTTGTCTCAGGAGGTGCGTGGAAACGAATAAAGAAACGGCAAAAGGTACGCAATCTTAGTTTCCCGTTTTTAATGTTATTTCATTTCTTGATTTACTTGCAAATGTATTGATGTTATGATGTATGTATGATTTCATTTTTGCAGGGTTTTAGTGAAATGTTAGTCATGACATTTTATTCTTTTATTTTCTAATTATCAAATCATTTGGAGAATTGACAAGATTGCATGTAATTGAATCATATACATATGAGTGCTTAGGAATTTTCATGAATTAAGCTTAATAAATAATGGGTAGTTTCGTAGTTTTATGAATTAACTCTGTGTCTAATATGACATGTATTGAGTGTAGATCCATATACTAGTTTGTAATATTTAATTTAATTGATCACGTAAACTATTTTAGAATAGTTAGTTTTGAGGGTCTAAGCCATATGTAATTTAACACTACTAGTTTAATGTAACAAGTCAAGGGGTGTTAAATACGGGCACATGTCTTAGCTGAGTGGAATTTAATGACCACCACTAGCGTGACCCGAATAGTAAAGCAAAAAAGGAAAGGCAATATAAGTTAGTTAACGTGAATGAGACAGAATTTATGCCTTTTATTTTCTGAGCCGAATTAATGTAAAAATATAGATATACTTGGAAATGTGACCTATTGTCTATTGCGAGACATTTTATTTATTGAAGGAAAACAGCTTTCCCGAACTCTCCTGAGATTTCCCTGAAAATATCAAAGTCTGAGCCGGAATCTAGGTCCAGAGATGATTGTTTAATCAGAGTTCGACTGACAAGAGTCCAAGACCAGAAAACTAGACAAAGATTGGCAGAGCAATGACGAACGGAAGTCTCGATGTCCGCATAAAATAGGCGATGAAGTCTCTCATCGTTGCACTCAAAGGTCACATCTCGTAGGCAATGAAGATAGAATTCTGTCGCTGACTAGTAATCGCAATAGTAAAAGAAATTTGTATTGTTTTTAATTTAATTTGAGTACATGTTAGTACAGGTTTCCTTCTTTTGTAACCAAGTAATTGATTTCTTTTCATTTTAAATTCCGTTGTTAAACTGATTAAATTTTATATTTGTTCATTGAAAGGGGGCTCGTTGTGTTTATTTCTTCAATATACTTTTTCAAAGATCTGCATTCTTCTTTCTATCTATCCACACTGGGTATATTACACCGCGGGAGGTCATTCCCTAGCAGCGAACCGTAGTGAAAGGTTGGTGTGTTTTGAACGCCGCCAATTTATCACAAACAGGTATATATATATATATATATATATATATATATATATATATATATATATATATATATATATATATATATATATAGATGCAATAAACTGACGACGAACGGTGCGAAACTAGTAACTAATTAGCCTGAGCGCTTTCGACTCTTAATGAGTCTTTTTCAAAGGCAAATACAAAACATAGTTACGACAAACAAATAAACACAAAAACGTTGTGTTTGTAAACCTCTACATTTCTGTCTTCACATGTGCTAACACTATAAATACAACCAGCTTGTATAGACTAGTTGCGGAAACTGAAAACGTTGTATAATTCCCTAAAAGTCTACAAGCCAAAGCGACATCTATTTTTACTTTGTGTACATATGTAACGCAGATTATATCCCGGATATTTGATTCTATACCGGTTATTCTTATAGTAAAAATTGAAGGATAATAAGAAGATTTAGAAAATGTTAAATTCTACTAGTGCATAGTTTTCATTTTCTAGTCTTCTTGGTTTAGACCGCTTGGTTTCAATGTTCTAAGGCGGCGTATCCAGTATGATTCCTTTTCCTTCCTGGTTTCGGAACTCCAGCTGTGGTTGTTAGCAATAGCGATAAGTATTATATCACTGAAAGTGTGGCCAGGGGAGGAGAAGTGTTCTGCGACCGGGCTTCTGTACAGCTTTTTTGTCATCCAATCAGATCTATGAAGGTTTATCCTTATGTGTAGCTTTTCAGTTTCTCCCACGTACTGAAGGCCACAGATCTTACATGTGATGAGATAAATCACATTCTCTGTTTTGCACGTTTTGTTTGGACCATGTATGTTTAGTTTTTCTTTAGTCACTGTGCTAGTGAATGTCTTGGTCTCTATCATATGTTGACAGGTTTTGCATCTTTTATCGCCACAGGGTCCAGATTGACTAGGTTGGTTTTGACTAGCGATTGTTGTTAGCTTGGCCCTGACTAGGATGTCCTTTAGGTTTTTTGGTCTCCGGTAAGCTACTACAGGTTTGTTCGGAAGTATTAGGTTTAGTATGTCTGACGATTGCACGGTTGGCCAGTGGTTTGCGATGATTTTACCTACTTTGGGATTGTCTGGGTGATAGGTCAGAATAAATGGTATCCTATCAACCTTTTCTTTCTGTCCATATCTGAGTAGGTCATCATGGTTTGTTTGTTTGGCCCTTTGGATTGCCTCCGCAATCAGGTCTTTGTCGTAGCCTCGGTAAATTAAATGTTTAGCCAGCTCTTCAGACCTTTCTAGGAATCTTTCATCGTCGGAGCAAATTCTGCGTATCCTCAGTGCCTGGCTATATGGTTGATTGACCTGATTGCGGAGGCAATCCAAAGGGCCAAACAAACAAACCGTGATGACCTACTCAGATATGGACAGAAAGAAAAGGTTGATAGGATACCATTTATTCTGACCTATCACCCAGACAATCCCAAAGTAGGTAAAATCATCGCAAACCACTGGCCAACCGTGCAATCGTCAGACATACTAAACCTAATACTTCCGAACAAACCTGTAGTAGCTTACCGGAGACCAAAAAACCTAAAGGACATCCTAGTCAGGGCCAAGCTAACAACAATCGCTAGTCAAAACCAACCTAGTCAATCTGGACCCTGTGGCGATAAAAGATGCAAAACCTGTCAACATATGATAGAGACCAAGACATTCACTAGCACAGTGACTAAAGAAAAACTAAACATACATGGTCCAAACAAAACGTGCAAAACAGAGAATGTGATTTATCTCATCACATGTAAGATCTGTAGCCTTCAGTACGTGGGAGAAACTGAAAAGCTACACATAAGGATAAACCTTCATAGATCTGATTGGATGACAAAAAAGCTGTACAGAAGCCCGGTCGCAGAACACTTCTCCTCCCCTGGCCACACTTTCAGTGATATAATACTTATCGCTATTGCTAACAACCACAGCTGGAGTTCCGAAACCAGGAAGGAAAAGGAATCATACTGGATACGCCGCCTTAGAACATTGAAACCAAGCGGTCTAAACCAAGAAGACTAGAAAATGAAAACTATGCACTAGTAGAATTTAACATTTTCTAAATCTTCTTATTATCCTTCAATTTTTACTATAAGAATAACTGGTATAGAATCAAATATCCGGGATATAATCTGCGTTACATATGTACACAAAGTAAAAATAGATGTCGCTTTGGCTTGTAGACTTTTAGGGAATTATACAACGTTTTCAGTTTCCGCAACTAGTCTATACAAGCTGGTTGTATTTATAGTGTTAGCACATGTGAAGACAGAAATGTAGAGGTTTACAAACACAACGTTTTTGTGTTTATTTGTTTGTCGTAACTATGTTTTGTATTTGCCTTTGAAAAAGACTCATTAAGAGTTGAAAGCGCTCAGGCTAGTTAGTTACTAGTTTCGTACTGTTCGTCGTCAGTTTATTGCATCTATTTTAATTAATCCCTGACAAACGTGATCCCTTGGTGGATCCAGTACGCTTGAGAGGGTTGTTATTCGCCATATGATTTGTATTCTTTATATATATATATATATATATATATATATTCTACTGGTTATGGATAGAAAATCTCCAAGTCCTTTCTATTCACACA